>JAQIXU010002825.1:0-10740 GCA_034701245.1 Strigamia transsilvanica
TGTCTCCCACACAACCTTACACTATAGGTTGGAATAAACCTAGAAATAGTTGCTACAACCAAGTCGTTTTTTGAGTGTACTTAATCATTATTTTGCAGACTGTTTCGTGACTTATTCTCATTATTATAGCCACATGTCTGTTGCTTTTTTCTTCAGTTTTAAGCTGGAACACCTGAAGTCGCTCTCTTTCACTCAATTCACGAGTTTTTGGCATTTTATCATAAATTATTATATTCTTAAAGCCACTACTTATTAGCTAAATATTAACTCCCTTATCGAATTTACTTACTATTTGTTGGAATTTTTGCCATGAAATGTGGACTCAATTAGAAAAAAATTGGTAATGTTTAATGGCAATTTGCTGTAATTTGCATCTTCACATTTTTAAAAATGACTAATGTTGCACTTTATTAACTGCATAATTTTATTTTGTTAAAATATATTATATTTTACTTTGTTGTTATTCACTTAGTATTGGTCATAAGCATTTTTTCATAGGTGGCAACTTATATATGACAGGCACTGTATGCTGAGCGCTCGAGCAATTGTTCCAATTTGATCAGCACTGATCTTATCAGGAAAGAAGATTCGTGCTGACCAAATTGCCCAACAATTGCTCCTCCAGCTCGGTATATTACTTCGCAGTCTTGAACCTTTCCCAGATGCTATCTGACTGAATACTCCTCATGAAAATAAATTATCGATAATTTGTTATTGCGCTTGGGACGTTACTAAGCTTACAGACAGCAGGAAACCTGGTGCCACAATCACTGTCCCGACAAAAAAACTCCTCCTGAGAATTTTATTGAGACTCGGATTAATTTTTGACCAGCAAGAGAAATTGTCTTCATGCTCAAAAAAATTATCGATAATTTTTTTTGTCCCTTGTGAAAATCATTATTCTACTTACGTGCTATGGTGTAAAAGGTGCAAATATACGTGGTGATGATTGTGAGCAATGGAAAGACGAACATTAGCACCAATGTCGATGTTGTGTACAATTTTTCTTCCCATACAGTTGTGTAGAATCCGTAAGTGACACACTGATAAAAATCTTCTTCAAAAGGTCCTCGGCGCACCCGAAAGATGAACACCTGCATTGTAAATTGATATTTATTTTAAATTTCATACTTGGGTTTCATATTCCACTTAACCTTCGACTCCAATCTGCTCTTTTAATTAAATTATGGGCAGTTATACCGGCATTACCTGGTACATCTGTGGAGTTCGATACACAGGCATATTAAATATTAAAGATTTTGTTTGTCAGAGTAGTGCAACTTAAATAGACTTTAAATATTTAATTGGGTTGGTGTCATTAAAAGTAAGGAGCTTGGATTACACTTAAAGAGTAGGTTGAGTTCCCTTTGCAATCGTTATTAACTGGTCAATGATACGTGTTGGATGTCAGATACCGGTCAATACCGCATCGGAGGCCACCCTGGGCAGCTTTATGTCACCAGGTGGAGCTGCACACCGAAAGAGGTCTTCAGACCTCTCGCAGGGCAGAATTGGAAGTGAGGGGCCGAATCAGCAACAGGCAAGGTCGCAAGACATCGCGGGTTACGCACATTCGAAACCGACAAGAGAGAGAGATGGATGTGACTTAAGAGTCAGCAGACGGCGTGTGCTACACGGCAAAACACTAGCGACGATCTTCGCCGCCCACGAGGTCTTTTGGCCTCATGGTTGGCAGTCGATCTTGGGTTGGGTCATCGTGAGGTGACCCACGCATTGGGGAAAACTTCTGGGACACTCCCCTAGACAAACAATATAATAAAGGCCAAAAATCAATATGAAATGTTCCATTTAGTGAGTGCGTCTAACATCATCTGGTGAAAAATCGCTTATTTTGTAGATGCTGACGATCCTCGCATTGCAAAAGCAGCACTCGTAAGTGATCATCAGGATGAATGGCAAGATGCACTCCAAATCAAATACAGTGCACTCATCAAAGATGGGAAATGGACAGAAGTAAATCGACCACAAAATCAAGAAACAGGTCTTACGAACCAAATAAAATTCTAATGGATCCATGTAAAAATGAAAATCACGACTTGTTGCAACAGATGGATTTCAAAGAAACTTTTACTCCGGTTGACACGCAAACTCCAATCTAATTTTAATGATTGTGGCATTTACTGTCAAACACAACTTATTACTTACAGTTCACCAAATGCATGTCATATCAGCATACCAGTACTTGAATGATGACCTAGAAATGTACATACGTATACGGTATACTAGTACATTGAAAAACTGAAATCATTTGTAGAGGAATCTGGGGCTCAAAATGGAAAAGTCATGCATTTACGGTTTGAAACAGTTGGGTCACCAATTGTACCCAACATTAAATGAAAAATTCAAAGGCTTAGTTTAAGACCACTGCAATCCGATCCATAGGTGTATTTCAAAAATACACAACTATGTCACCAGGGCCAGCCGGGCAATAAGCAGGGCCTTGTGTGAACGTTTTCATGCGGGGCCTGATTTTTTATTTTCGAAGCATGTTGGAATTTTGATTATCATTATCTGTTTGCTTGTTATTGTTAGTTTGATTTATTTCATTCTACTCTTGTGGTAACCCTGAAATAGGGTACAAAGGAATATTCATTGATCCATTTCTAACAATGAAACTTACTGAGTTCCATTAATAGAATTGGGACAGGCAGGATGTGGAACATCCTGTGAGGAAAACTCCTCAGTCTAAAACCAACTTTGAACATTGTCACATCATGTATTCGTCTGTCTACAGAAAACCTTACAACATAGGAACTAAGCTATAGCCAGGCCAGTGAGAGATAATTTCAGTTAGACTTTAGATTCAGTTTAACCTTCTTAAAAAGACCATCTTATTAACTAAGGTGAGGTTCAAATCTGTCAAAGAACAGATACCACATCCCATGGGACTATCAGTCGTCCCACGGACCGGTCAGAGAACCACGCGGAGGAACTGAGGAGCTCGAACGTGCTCATAAGCAAATACCAAATCCATTGGGACAATGGTTTTAGCTCGAAGAACAGGTCTGAGAACCATAAGGACCAAGGAGAAAGGATCAAATTTGTCGTGGGGCTGTGAGTGAATGCTACATTTTCCAAACCTAGTAGCAGGACCAAAGTTAAAAGGGAAATTCGGGGTTACAACACACTATTTCACTTCATTTGACCTAGTTAAGGCGCCATGAGCGCAAAATGAAAAGGGATTTTCCTCTACTGCATTAACAGTTCTTTTAGAAGCATTAGTCATTCCTGACCACAAATATGCCGCCCGGCGTGGGGCTAATCCAAGCGCGGGGCCTTGTGCAGGTGTACCGTTCGCACAGCTGTCCGGCCGGCCCTGGATATCATTATACAGTAATTGCCATTTGTGTCGACGAGCTGATTAATCGCGCCAAACAATATCTAAAGTGCATGGCACAAACTGCAATTAGAGTTAAGCTTACACCTGGAGCAAATATTCCCATTTTCTCGAAGACTAATGCATATTTAATGAATAAACAGAACTCCCGTGCAGTTGCTATGTTGTAGGTGACAAACAAATAGATTTTTTTCTGGTGACCTGGCGTCAGTAAATTCAATTACCACTTACTGCATTAATGCGGGAAAAAGTGTCAATATTGTAATGGTTGTGTTGCTTGGTTGTTGTTTTTATGCTTTCGGCAGGGCCCAATTTTGACCACTTTGGCGGGGCCTCTTGGGAGTGCTGGGAATATCGTAACCACAATTTCCTACACGGCCTCTGAAACTTTGAGGCCCCTGAATAATATAATGTAATAATTGTGTTGTTGCCTTATTGAACGTACGACTTCCATATGTAGGGACAACGTGATTGGTCAGTGATTACTCACCATGTATTTATGTTTACTGTTTTTGAAAATAAAGACACTTGTTTAGTTAATCATTGAACTGATCAGTCATTTATTCATTCTTAATAACACAATAATGCTCTTTTTATTTTTGGTGGGGGTGTGGGCCCTGCATTTGCCTAGGGTCTCGCACTTGGTAAAACCGCCACTGGTTTTTCTGTGTTTCGTCGTAAAAATGCAAAATAAAAGAATAAAATAGTGCGTTCAATGTGAAAAAAGGAGATAAGGAGCATTCAACATAGGAAATTGGTAATTGGATTTTCTTGTATTCATTGACCCAAAAAATGATTCAGTGTGGACCCTGTTACGCTTCACTTAGTAATCGCTAAGTTTCAAGTGTACATTTCGATTCAATTCCTGTCTCTCGTCACACACAAAAATGATGCATTGCCAAGCTATATTATTAAAAAGAGAAAAGAATGAGATGGAGAAAACTTCCGACTCGAAGAGAAATTGTTTTTCTCATGTAATTTGGTGCTTGGAATGTAGTATGGAAGTTTGGAAAAAATTAGTTTTGCAAAATCAAGAGGGATTTAAATATAATAAATCAAAATCAAGATTTGAGCTTTGGTTGCCAAAAAATGTTAATGAAAAAATGTCAAAAATTTACTGGAAAAAGAATGTATTTTTTTTTTTTTTTTTGCTTATTTCATATTTCCTTAATGTATAAAAAAGTAATACAGAAATAAATAAAACAAAATCAAGCAATTTCAGAATCAAATTTAAATTCACAAAGCAATCTCATATTTCCCGTGGGGTTTTACAGGTGCAGTCTCCCGAATTGAAATATTAACTTCCAAAAGTTAAAAAAATGATTCTATCTTTGCTTCTTTCTTTTTTATGTTGAAATACAACTAATTTCTTATTTGTCGTTAGACCACAACAGCAAATAGAAATCAAAGTAATTGAAATTGGGTGCCATTGCGACCGGTAAATGCAGAGCGTCAAGCGCAATAAACACATATTGTCACCACCAGATGGTCAGATGGCGCGCAAGAGATTAAGTGCGCAACAGCTGGATGAATAAAAATACTTCTTGTTAAAACCCAACCCTGTTTACATGCAATCCAATTCGATCCATCCGAGATACTGTATATAAACCAAAAGATCCAATTTCTAATTTCAAGAGTTCCAGAAACGGCTTTCCACTCTAATTCCACCTAAAAGGAAAACCGCAATTTATAAAAATTAATTTCCACCTAAATGTGGATTAAGATTGAAAGATGCACTCATCTTCATCAAGCATTTGATGAAAGAGGCAAATTTAGTAGTCAGCATTCTTTTAATGGCAAAAACGCGCATAAAAGGGCAGTAAATGTCGCGTGTGATACTTATGTATTGACTTTCTAATTTACAGAGGTTAGCAGCGAGTGGGCGTGCAACATAAAAGAGGTCGACATGATTAGTGCGCAATTCCTTTGAGAACATCCAACAAATGATGTTCCATGCAAAATTCACACTTCGCAAATCCGTTTCTTCATTAAACACAAGAATCTCGAAAAATAAGAGTGGAATTGACTTCCGAAATAAAAATAAAAACAAAAATTGATTGGTTCGGTCAAAAGAGGACAAAACTGCACACACGAGCGAAATGTAAACACGTAGAGATGTATGTGTGTTTGACATAACAAGTGGCATTCTTGTCAAAATGTGCTCCGAGTGTCAAAACAGTCAATAAACAAAGCAAATTTATGATGGTTGAGAAATTCGACAAATTTCATCAAAAGCAAATAAAAGTAATGCTTTTCTGGCACGAGTTCATGAATTTCAACTATGTTGATTCATTTGGTTGATGTTTTTCACGGATAATAGCAGGGGTCGTGGTGAAATTAACTGTATCAAACCGCCACAATTACAATTAATTATCTTGATTGCAGTTTTTGACAGGTGAAACTGCTACTTGGAATATCGCACACGCCTGCAGTTTGGTGAAAGTGTGACCTTATATATAGTACAATATTATGATAATGTTTGAAGTAAAAAAATAAATGGAAAGACAAGTTGCCGCTATCTACAAAGCATGCTGTTTTAAAGGTGCAGTTGGGTTTTCAAATCAAGCCAAAAACCAAAACTTGAAGACAGAAAAAGTGAAATCTTAAGAGATAATTGTGTGTGTTTGACTAAAATTGTCTATTTCACACAAATTTATTGGAATTTCATCCAAAAATAAATTGCATTTTTTCTTAGATTAAAAAAAATAAAAAAAAATAAGGAATTGCTTTCCATGGCTCCACGCCTGGTTTAACCTTCGATTGATGCCCGTTTTTTTTTCTTTTTGGTTCCACCTAAAGTTTCATTCAGGGAGATAGGCCAATAAATGTCCAGGGATGTACTCAAACGGCTCGGTGACAGCAACCCAAAGTGGTTAGATGAAAAGTGTCACATAGCGAAAAAGCCTCCAGATAAAATAAAGTAATCAGTTTCTACTTCTCTTCAATTGCTTCACATCTTTTGAAAAGACTAAAGTAAACACTATCATTTGCAACAACGACTTTTTTCCCCATTCATCCAATTCATTTCGGCTTTAAACCCTTGCAATGGTTCTTCTACTTCTTTCATTCACACCTATAAGAAGCTTATGAACATAAAAATACGTTCCATGGGGAGAAAAAAAATGTGTTTTAGGTATTTGTTTTATAAAATGGCTCCTACATCACCTCCTGCTTCCAAAGTTCTGCTTCCATTCTTAATTAGATTGTCAAGTTATTTTCTTTTATTACAAATTCTACAATTGCATGAAGTTTACGGTAAGTAACATCTATTATTCACCTTTAAAACGTCTTCATTTTGCCTACAAGACCGAGACGGTTTTTAATATTCCTCTATTTTACTTCTTCAGAGTTTGTTCAAATATGCTAGACCATAAAAAGACGTCTTGAAGACCAACTTGTGCTACTTGGGTGTTTGATTATTGTGGTACAATCCACGAAATAATTCTTTTGCCAGTAGTGCTTTATGGTCGTGTTTCGGGCAGGGAACAGGTGGAAAGCAAAGCGGATTATGCAAACGTGGTTCGACAGCCACACCTGCCACCGGAAGCCTATGCCAACTGACCCCAACTGACCAAAGAGGGAGTGGGTAGAAAGACTGACATTAAAAGCCAAGTCTTTAATGAAAAACAATAAGGTAAACAAAATAGAAAACTCTTAATGATGCATAAGGGATTATGTTTAGAGATTATTTTCAGGTCCATTAGTTAAAGAAGAGATTAGTTTTTTTTTTAAAGGGTCATTACTAATTGTATACACGGCGCATGCGCAAACACATTTTTTTGAACAGCTCATTGCAGCGCATCTGTTGGTGAAAGCTTGAAGCCGTTAGTTGAAGCACTCTTTTCTAAAGCCTAGTACACACAACAATCAGAGTGAAACTTTAAGGGATAGAAATTTTCGATTTGGAATAAGTAATTAAAGTGAAATAAATAACTAGTGACCACAAATTTCACCTGAGATTAAGGTTACCATCATATCATCATCAAAAGTCAAAAGCTTTCAGCAAAAAAAAAAAAATATATATATATACTTGTATATAGGAGAAAACTTTTCCTACACAAGAAAATGGTTGTCCCTAAACAGCTATACAAGTAGCTTTATGTTTATGCCTTCATGGGTAACAAGAAATGGGAAAGCGCAATAATGCACGCTAAAAGGCTTAAGACGAGGTTTAAAATTGGGAAAAAGAGTAATGGAAAAAAAATAAAAGCTTAAAACTAAACAGTAACAAATCCTTAAATTTTATCCTGCCTCCTAGGTTCCCAAAAGTCAAAACTTTTGATGTTCTTAATTATTCTTCTTGAGGAAAAGTGACTTCTCATGAATCAACAACTTCTATATCAATTCTCTAACATGATATAAAAGTTTGTTTCATGGCGCTAGATACCTCACAAAAATACTCAATATTACCAAAGGCTTTTTGATCTTGTAAATCATCTTCAGTCAGTGATGCTTTTAGCATTAGCGAGGTCCTAGACCAGGGGTCGGCAAAAATTTTTTGTAAAGGGCCAAATAGTAAATATTTTAGGCTCTGTGCTTAATCAATTCGGCTATAAGAGTTTGTCTCAACTCGGTTGTACAGGCCAAATACTAACCTCACCTGAGGTAAGTTTTGATGCTATTATTGAAAAGAGCACCCCACACTTCCCTATCAAATATATCATCAGAATTTTGATGACATTTTGCGTTTTGGAATTATCTGGCCGAAAAGTAATTAAGTATACACCCTGTATATTCTGACCACTTGATATCTTCAGGGTTGCAGCTATTATTTACTCAACTTATCGCACGTGTCCCACTGCTGGATGCGCTGCAATGTAACGGCTTGTTGCAGTTGGCTGATGACGGATCGTCGGACGATGAATCCATGTCGGCTGATGGCTGACGAGCTGGTTTCTCAGTGCTTCTCTATCTCGCGTCAATAGTGACTGGCAAAATCTGTCTCACGTCAATAGTGACGGGTGAGAGGTTATAGTCCGAGTAGCTCCCTGGACAAGAGGTGTGAGTGTGAGTCCTGTCTTGTTTCCATTGTCTCGCAGATCAATCTGTGTAGTTTTCAATTGTTTTACAGGAGTGTTTTTTTGCGATGTTGATGGTTTCAAGATGGAATTTAGACTGCTCTTCTATTTCCTGTGCCAACTCATTGTTGGGCTGGCAACCACGGCAACCCCCTAGCTGCCACCCGTATGAAGAAACATTTCTCATGTCTATTTTTTCCTGTAATTTGCCAATTCTTTACCAAAAGGTAAGAATATTCCTTGTGACATTTTATCTGATATTTGGGATTGCTACAAGTTTGCCAGTTAACAAACTCCACAAACCCGTGCAGAACTTGTCGATACACTGGAGATACATTTTGGTGAGTTTGCGCACGTCCCTTCTGTATAACAGGCCATTGATCAACTATAATTTAGATCCCTTTCGGAAACCTTCGACAGTTTGGGCTTGCATTGTTGAAACTCGAAACTCGAAACTCGAAACTCAGAACTCGAAACGACACACTACAAACTACAAACTCGCAACTATAAACTCGCAACTCGTAACTATTCGTAAGACTCGTCAAATCGAAACTAGTGAAACAGTTGTCTCAGATGTTATATTAATGCCAAAGGGCCCAAACAAATATTTTCTTGACGTCAGCAAAAAGCGACTGCTATGGTTTTTCATTTCAAGAATTTTTGGGGTCCCAGGGCCTCCACGGCCGCCACTGTCTTCAGTGGGACACAACGATGGATGACTGAGACTTCTCATTGGACACGCTTTAGGAACAACTTACTGAGCATGCTCACAGCCAAGAGTTAGTTGTAGTTGTCTCACAAAAAAATGACTGCCGTCTGCCGATCTAACTCGTAATCGACGAAGCAAGTCTTTGGTAACGAGGTCAATTAGTGCCTGATGAATAATTGACTTCTTGACTTTTTAAAATCCTTTCTACCTTCTCTAAGGCATAGCCACTTTATCTTTCCAGAATTAAACGCACCTATTGTTTTTTGCACATGGTGTTTCACGAAAGTGTTTGCAGCAAGTATTTCAGTAAAAAAAAATCTAGCACAGATTTTTTCATGAATTGAGAGCAAACATAGAATAGGCAAACCATTAAGTTAATCTAATTTGAGGTTTGAACAATAATTCATGATTTTTCGCATTGGAACTTAAAAAGTAACAAAACATTGTAAAAAAAAAGAAAATGTAGATTGTAAAGTTGTAGGGCATCATTTGTTTATTAATCAGAAACAATTAAAATCAAAATTATTTTAAAAAATGCACATTTTTCTGAAATTTTAAAGACTTGAATTTATTATTAAACGGAGGATTTTTTTTTTTTTTTTACAAATTTACAAATTGTTCTTCATCTGCAGTGATATATGCTTGTAATCTACCAACGACGTTGTCGTATTCTTTTTGCAACATTACAGGAGTTATAAATTGGTTTTTTACAGAATATTGCTGTAATTTATAACTGCTTGCAACACCCTGTATGGTCCATGACAAAATGATAAGTGCATCCCATTTTTTCATCATTTCTCTGTAATGTATGCATGTAGAAACTTGAAATTTATATCAAAAATGTAGAATTGTGATTCAAATAAATACTAATGAAACTTATGGGGCAATTGTTAAACAAACATAAAATTTATTGCAAAAAAATGAAAATAGAGGCGCGACAAAATGATAAGTGCACTACAGTCAAACTGCAACAACTAGCAAAATAGTTTATAAAATGAACTTCTATGAATGGATGATGATAAATACAGTAGTTGATATAAGACTAAAACTGTAAACGCAGATTTTGTGTTTATTGGTTTCTAAACATACGACATGGTCCAGAACTCGTGGACCCTAAAACTCAGGAAATACCGTATTTCTTCAAATAAAAGTCGCCCTCTATTATAAGTCGCCCTCGATTATAAGTCGCAGCATGAAGTCACTATTTGTAATACAAGTCGCCCTCGATTACAAGCTGCGGCTTATATTCGAAAAAATTCACAAAATTTTTTTTTTTTAATTTTTTTGTTTGCAAAATTAATTCATTTAAGCTGTTTGAAAAAACAATTACAATACCCAAAACGTAAAATTTACAGCCTTGATTTTAAAATCAAAGTTGTAAGATTTGCAAGGAATATTTGCGAGGCATTTTTGCGAGTGTACTAATTACACCATTCCTGCCAAATCCTTTGTTTCGAGTTACAACAGCGCCAATATAGGGCAATTTTGAACAATATGAACAAAATTTTGCTACAGATTGTTTAAAATTGCCACATTGACGCTGTGTATCTGTGCTGGCAGTTTTTTAATTTTTATTAGAAGTCGCCCTCGATTAGAAGTCGCCCTCGAATATAGGTCGTGGCAAAAAAAATAATTTGCAAATAGAAGCCGCGACT
>JAQIXU010002826.1:0-10740 GCA_034701245.1 Strigamia transsilvanica
TATTACAAGCAAAAAAAAAAGCAATCTCTATTTGTTTACATTGGACAAAATTCAAAGAAAATCGTGGAATTTCGGACCAAATTTAGACAAAACATGAAGAAATATGTTAAAAGACATTGAATTGTGTCCAAATTCCAACCAATAACGTGGAATTTTACCCAAAACGATACAAAAAGTTTCAAATTTGAACAAATTCCATTTGTTTATATTGGTTCCTGTACACCAACATGGCGCCGGCAGTGGTTTGGGGGGTTGCTAGGCAACGGCCGCGTCACACGACGCGGTGTGAACCTTCTCTAATTGCGTTTTGTGTGGAAAAAAGGCCAAAATAACTTCGAAATGGTTTGCAAATGGTGTTAAACTCTTTATTCATGCTTAACAGCAGCAAGAGTATGAGTGGCGATGACAAAAATGATTTACATGCTTTAAAAACAGTGAGAAGCCGCTAAAACGAGCTCTGTTGCCCTTTTTAAACCTGTCGGCGGAGCTACTACAAAATAATAGGAGTTTTCCCCTGGCGGCGAATTAATACATTACGAGAAATACATATAGAGAATTAACAACGTGATTAAAACATACAAAATGATTCTAGAGTTACACAATATGACAATTGTATACATTTCAATGGTCGACAGTATATTAAATATGATAAACAAATGAATTATACACTTGGACACGCCGGTGTTATTAACCAATCACGGCCGATGCCAGTACCAGGCTTACTAAGTTGTTGCAGGACGCCAAGTCTCAACTATGTCAGAAATTTTAATTCAAGCTCACGAAAGCGGACAATGAATGACGTAACAGCTCCCAGAACTTGCACAGGTCTAAAATGGCCGAGTCTGATGCATTGGCTGGTCGAGACCGACTTTGAAGACTCGCACCGGTTAAACAAGGCAGCCTAAACAAAAACCGACCAGCTGAATCGTTTCCGGAGGTATGAATTGACCCTATAAAATTATCTACAAAGTTATTTAATAAGTTGATCATTGAATAACAGGCAGAAAACAAATGCATGGGGTAACGCTAAAACCTGGAACTGCCAGACACAATTGAGATCGGTCGCTTGAAATTGGCAACCGGACTCGACCAAACAGTAATGGCGGCCAACAATTGAATACTTGTGCATGGGATGAAAAGGCCGGTTACATACGGAAAAACGAGACGATACACAAGAAAATTAACATCATAGACGGATTAAACAAGTACAAATTGATCCAGCAAAATTGTTAAAACAATCTAATAGTTAGAACATTTGTTTATTTCCAGCATAAGATCGATGCGGCGATGATTGTGAAGTTAGAATTCTTCGCACGCGCACAATCGAACGAGAACGAGAACGAGAACGATTATGGTGAAGGACTGGATGAGGAAAACAACACCAATTATCAATTCACAAGGAATCGATTTAGCAAGGTAAGAAAATTAACAAATTAGCTTAACTAAACCCTCGATAATTAATTGTAATTTAGGTTCTTTTGGTCTTTCGATTAAACAACATGAGGTGGGAATTTGAAACATGACAACAGGATCAGGATCCTTCATTTGAAACGCACAACACGACAAGGTAACAAATTAGAACTTGAAACTTGACACTTGACGGTTGGAGAAATGAAAGGTTTGTTTAAGAATTCATAATGTCTTTACAGGTCGTTAGGAAGGTCAACAAAGATGTCTAGGAAGGATGTAACATCAGATAAGGATCGACCACCGAAACCAATTGATTAAATTAAATTAAAAAACTCTTTTGTTTGAATTCACAGGTACCAAAAATGCCCATAATACCACAGGGACAGGACAGTGTTGCTTCTTCTAGACAGCGTGCTCGCTCAGCTGTTTTCTTTCGTTATGGTTATGTACAGTGTACACCAACCATCCCCTCGAACAAGGAACAAGGTCCTTCTCGAATAAATTGGCACTTCGTTTTCAGCCGTGTTGTTTCTACTTGGTAACTGTGTTGGCTTTGCACATTAAAACTTTCATTTGATTCTCTAACTCTGTTTTATTCTCTCACTTGTCAGTTTTATTCTAGTTCTCTGTACAGTTTTTTCTAGCGTTCTAATCTTTTCTAGAGTCTTGGCGAGAGTAAGAGTCTCTCAAAAACTCTCAACCACCATATTTATACAAACAGCGTCAATAGTGGCGGAATTTCAACCGGATCTGTGGATATATCGAGGTTACATTCACCAGAAAAATCATTTTTCGTTAAAAAAGTCCACTTTAGATTCATGAATGTCAATTTGATTTTTATCGCAATAGTCAAAAACTTCACGTGTACTTCTAAACTTGTCTTTTCCATGCTAATACTTGTAGTAAATATCTAGTCTCCCAGCGGTTCGATTGTCTTCTCCAATTTTCTCGAACAACTGATTCAGATTTCGAGGGCGTTGTTGAAGTAACAGTCATAGTGACTTTGGAAATTACGGATTGACTTGATGAGGGTAGAGAATTGTGTGCTTCGTCGTCGTCGTCGTCGTCGTCGTCGTCGTCTGAAAAAGTGATCCAATCACCTTGCTTGTCAATTTTTCCTACATTTTCTGTTTCGGCAAACTTGACATTATCTCTTTCATACATTTTGTCAGTTTCCGGAATCCAAATTCTGTATCCAATGGTATTGCAGGCGTAACCAATTATTACACCTTGTTCCGCAGTAGTTTTTCGATGTAATTACTTTGACTCATTTCGATTCCTGTGTCCGTTCGATTAATATTAATTTCAAGGAAAGTTTTCACTTGTCCCAAGTTCCTTTAGTTCGAAATCACTATTTAAACAATGCCAACACATTCTTTAGTTGATCCTTATTGGCATTCATTTCGGTGTCTCCCGAGCTCCTGTTGGCACTTGTATTCCATATAGCCAGGTCACCCACTCAAATTTCCTCTCTTTTCCGTGTATTTTCCGTCCCAGGGCCCCAAATCCCGGTGTAATCGTGAGTGTAGTCCGCGATGGCTCTTCAGTCTCTTTGCCAGCATCCTGTGTCCCACCACCCATTGGTTCGTCTTCCGTACATGTCTATCCGAGGAGAATTGCAATCTGTTTCTACCTCTGGATTGCTCACACACACCTCCACAGCACTCGCGTAGGTGGCCAAATTGGAGGTCCGCCCGGGGCGTCTCCCTTTTCCATCTCTACCGCGCTGTCAGGCTGCACAGCCTCCAAGGTCCTTACTTCGAAACTGCCCTTAGAAATCTCCATGTTAATCTTTTTCATTAATTCTTTGTTTGTACCAATGATGTCGAAACTTGGGGCTGACTGCTCCCGCTTCAAATGCTTGGATGACCTCTTTGTACTTATCGACCATCAGGTACGGGTCGTCCCAATTCGCACTCGCTGTGATTTCCCCCTATGTAGCCAGTCTTTCCCGCAGGATCTCTTCCAATTGACCCTTATATATGCATTTGTTTTGGGCTCTGTCATCCATCGCCTGGTCCTGGCTTTGGCTGCCCAACTAGTTTAAATGCTTTTGGATCGGAACATAGCCCAAATCCTGGACATTCTGGTGCCCTACACTTTGTACCACGGCATTCCTGTTCGTCTGGCCCTGAAATCCATTGTAGTGGCCACCCCTGTTGTTGGCTCCTGTGCCATTGCCACCTCCTTGTTCCCGGACCCACTGTCTGCAGATACTGGCCGCATGTCCCTTTCTGGCGCAGCATGAGCAGAACAGCTTCTTGTTGCAGTCACTCCAGTGCCACTCCCACTCCTCCACTGGCGTCTTACATACCGCTGCAAAATGGCCAGGGTTGTTACATTTGAAGCACAACCTGTTCGTCTGGATTTTCGCTTAGCATCAGCCACGTCTTTACTCTCTGCTCACTGTCTGCAGACTGAATGTGTAACCTTGTTATCTCGTTCTGTCCTTGCAGCATCCGCTGGTCTCTCTTGGTGTTTTCTCAGGCCCTAACTGCTTCTCTGCACAGGGAGTATATGTCGGTGTAGGGCTTCACTGGCGACGGGTAGTTCACCCTTTCGCTGCCTCTACTATGCCACATTAGATTTCAGAAACAGCTTTGGTTCGTCATAGCTGCTGCAGCAAAGCCAGCAAAGCAGAAAGCATTCCTCCGGTGTTGGCATGGCTGGCGCCGGTGCTGGTGTTTGCAACGCCGGCGGCGGTGCTGGTGGCGGTGGCTGTAGCCTTGCCCGCTATGGCCGCCATTTTCGCTGTGGCGGTGGTGTTTCTGGCCGGGTTGACCAGTCTGACTTGCTTGTGCACCTCCTTTCTTATTCTTTTTAGGAGCGCGAGTAGTATTTAAAACAGTACTATTATTATCTTTGATATCATTATTCTTGGTGTCACGCAAAGAGGATGATTTGATATTTTCAAATTCCTCTATCAATGCTTCCTCGACAATTTTGGGTTTGAATTTGTGTCGTATTCGGGAGGTAATGTACATACCATTCCGTATGTGACTAAAGTATCATCAAGCTTTAATCCGGCCAATTGTAATTCACGGGCCAAATGTTTGACTCTGCTTGAAAATAAAATTATAGATTCGCCTTTTTTCATTTGTATCATATAAAATTCGCCTAATAAACGGGCGATCCGAACCTTGGACTTTGGCTCATATGATTTGGCTAATTGGTCCCATCTGGCCAATGGGTCGAAAATATCATCGAGTATACATTGCAAATCTTCCTCGATTCCCAGAAATATTATACCACCAGCTTTATCTTTATCCTTTTCGAATTTTGCTTTTTCTTCTTTAGTTGCGCCGTCGGCCAATTTGTGTTCTTTGGTAATGACTTTACCCAGGCCTTTACTCGCCAAATGGGCAATCACACATCGGCGCCAACTAACAATTATTTTCATTTAATTTTTTAAAACTTAAAGTTGAATCCTGATCAACCATTTTGATGAATTATCTATATGGTGTGAAAACACCTTCATACCAAACTTGATATTTTCCTCCAATAAATAATAGAGACTTAGCGATTTTCCCCCAACTTAAAACACAAACACAAACCCAAACACAAAGTTAAAAATTTTGTGTAAAAAGTAAAATTGTGTTGGGTATTGCGTTTTGAGTTTGCGATTTCAAAAGACTCAAAACGCAAAACTCAAACCCCAAAAAATTGTCGATTTTCGGTCTGAAATAGCGATTTACGGTCCAAAAATGTTTGACTAAGCTTGCACGCAGGTCGGGTTGAGTCCGACTCGAAAATCCGCATGTCGGGTCGGGTCTGGTCGTTTGCGAATTGACTGAAATTCGACCCGAATCAAGCTTGTTGAGTTAGACTGGAAAAAAATGGCGCCCAAAATCTTAACAACACACGTCTATCGCGCATGCGCAAGCTTTGTGTAGCGCCCAAAACACAATACTCAATCTCAATTGTTTTGAGTATTTGGTTTAACACAAACCAAACAATTCAACGCAATATTGTCATCACGTGATGAAATTTTAGGTTTCCGTTTGGGTTTGTGTTTGTGTTTTGAGTTTGGGGAAAATCGCTAAGTCTCTAATATGAAATAATTTGGGAACACCGAATATATAAATGGATATCCGGTTTTACAATCCCAAATATAGGCCCTAGTTGAGAAGAATGCTAAATATACTGTCAATTCAGTTATATTTATGCAAAATAATTTTTAAAAAATGACCATAAAATAAACTTTGAATATCGAAATATGATATAAACTGCCCGTCTCTTTAGAAGCCTATGAAAATACTATTTTCATTCCAAGGTCAAGGCCTGATGCTTTTCTATCTGAAAAGCGCTCAAAAAAATATTTCGCTAACACTTTTCAAATAATAAACCCAAACGCTACCCACCAAAATAATATAGGGGAGGAAGCTTTCACGTGAGTTTTAATCGCGGTTTGAAAATATCCCGCTTGCGTTAACAGAGTTTGAAAAGAAGGGCAAGTGAGCCTAACGAGAAAGATGAAGATCCCTAGCGTTGTAGAGGATGTCTTGCTAGGTGACTCTCTTCTAGAAAATATGAGTTGTGTCCATGTAGAAAGCTCGTAGACCATAAACTCGTAGATTAGGCCCGATAAAACCAAAAATGGCGGCTTTCTCACGCGAGTGCAAAAACGCTTAATCCTGGCCGAAAAATGCACGAAATTCATCAAAAAAACGCCGAAAAAACCTGTAATGAGAACAAAAATATCCTAAACACACTGGATTCATGCTGAGCCCATAACCATGTTGTTTAATCCTAATGTGTATGATGATGAGTGAAAGAAATAGACATGTTTGCAAACTCACACCGAAACAGAGTGAGAAATTTTATTTAAAACAATGACGTTATAGAAAATACAAACTACAGAGGTCGCATAAGAACATCTATTAATACATAATATCAATACAAAACAAAACTACTGTAACTTAGAAGTAACATCTGAAATAGTTATAAATTAGGAAAGTAAACAACACCATTTTAGATAATAAATAATACAAAAATAATAATAATAATAATAATACTAACCTAGTCCGCCCGAGGTGTGCTTTGCTTTGCCTGTCTGATTTCACAGAAAAACGAGGGGAAGCTGTGTTTACGATTTTTTTTAATGTGCAGTACATTAAAATTGTTACAAAAAAAAGTTCTACATTAAATGATTTTGTATTATCTTAGTCTCATCCAGATTTCCTTGAAAAATTAATAAAAATGATTATAAATTTAACAATATTGACAAATATCCATCCTTACTTTAAAGATTACTGCATCTTCAGGCAGGCGTAATCGGCCACCCAAACCAGGCAAATCGTTAGGGCGTAGAGGGCATGCTAGGTTACCAGGCTCTATCCCTTGGGGGAACAGGCACTGAATCGGAACGTAATTTACTCCGCTGCTATTTCGACCGAAGTACTGGACGTTTACAATGATATTTGTAGCATTACAGCCTATTTGAGACCCTTGGAAGAAATTTCTATTTGGACCGTGGTTGGCCATTTTTCATAACCTAAATAAAGGAAACCGAAACCATTTACCAAAAACCATAAACCATTAACCGTTCATGAAATTTCAAAAAAAAAAAAAAAAAAAAAAACCTGTTTGTTTTTTGACGCAACTACGACATGAAACGCCGCCTGTCGACGAGCTTACAGCTTGCTATAAGCTTGTCGATAAATTGGACAAAAAGCAATGGCGGCCACGCTCGGAAGAGCTCTTAACGCCCGGATTTCGACCGTGCTATACCAGCCACCGCCGCGCGGTCCGTATTTGCCTTGCTGCAGCTGGTGGTGGCACGGTAGGTTTTCTTTGGGCGCCCGCGCTTCTTCTTTGTTTTTTTCGGTTCTTTTTTTGGCTTTTTTGTTTCTTTTCTTTGTCCCTTTTTGGGATTTTTGGTTCCTTTTTTTGGCCCCTTTTTGGGCTTTTTGGGCCCGTTAGGGCTATTCGAAATAAAAATGACTTTCACATCTAATCTAAGCTTCTTAGCTTTAAAACCATTATGCCATATGGCTTTCCGCTTGGCCATTCTGCTAGGACAAAAATGAAAATTATAAAAGGTGTTTAAAATAAATAACAACTCATCTTATTTCAAATGTCATAATTTCCACGTATGCGATGTTGGCGTCACACACGGGTGATGTGTTTCTATGCCCATTCCAATGTCCACTCGTTGCTGTCTTTACTCGTACAAGCAATACACACCAAACTCTACATCGAGCGCTCCCAAATATACAACATGTTTATTCGATCTCTCTTGCAACATACAACAATAGTGTCATCAATCATTATTACGCTATACATCAATATTGGTTCCCTCTATCCATATCATATAGCATTAACTCTTATAGTATAATCCAGGTCGTACACAACATTCGTCCCCACTATTAGAGTCGGTGTTACAATTTCTGTTACCATTAATCACAAACTATCTACTGTACTAATCGCTTATACTATCAGGATATTCTCCCTTCATTAAAGTTCATTCTCTTCCTGTACTCTTTTTCTTTTTCTTTTACTTGACATCACTACTTCCTTCTGCTCATCCTATCCACCAAAGTCTGCGACCATTCAGACAACCTGTGCTCCACCTTCGATGGTTTCGCCGCCGTGCACGCCGGTGCTCTGCTTACTGTCGTTCTGCTCGCGGGTGTCACTCTACTCGGTCCTTGCGCTGCGCCCCTGCACACTCCAGCCGGCGTTACCGGCGCTGGCGTCACCGCACTCGGCACTACCGCCCCCGGTGTCGCCAACGCCGACATCGCCACCGCTGCCGTTGCGCCTCCATCGCTGCACGCAGCCCCGGGTCGGCTGGCTGCTCTCCCCGCCGCCTTCAACCCGCTATCTCCTCCAAAAGGCTTCGGCGGCTGCACTATGCAGCCTGCGCGCGGATCCCCTGGCTGGGCTTCACCCTCGTCGGACGACTGGATTTCCCGGTACGCTCCCTGTGGCTTCCGCGGCCGCGTCGTTACATTTGCCTGCCTTTTCGTCTTCTCGGCAAACTTCCCTTCAGATTCTTCTGCACTTTCAAATACTTCGTCTACTCCTAGCTCCTCTATGATGTCTGATATACTCGCATCTTCTCCTTCTAGGGCTGGGATATCACGGTCAGTCGGCGTTCTTAACATCGCCTCCAGCGTTTGTGCGCCCCGGCTCAGAGCTGGCGTCCTTGAAACTGTGGAAAGATTGACTTCTGCATATTATTATAGTGGCTACTACTTGCTTGTTTAAAGAAGACACAAGTTTTTATAAAAAGGTGAAACATTTATTCTGGCACACCTGAACATCTTGCCACCATCTTGGTGTGTGATGTCATATACAAAAAACATAGTATGGGAGACCATAGGGACCCAGGATTTTCTGTGGCCTCCTACGGTATCCCACAAGATACATTCACAATACATATTATTGGTTTGAATAAATTATAGACAATTTCCAACAGAAACGTCCGGCGCCGCGCTCACCAGCTTCCCTTGGCTCCGCGCATTGGCTGCCACTGCCGCCCTGGCCGCTCCGCCTTTCCGGCCCGTAATCGTCACCGGTTGCGTCGATTCTTCTACTGCTATGCCAACTGAATTTTGCCGCGGCACCTTCTTTGACTGCTCCGTTATCACTCGCTCAGACCCTCTCTTCTGGAGGTGGTGTCTAACCAATAACCTTCCCGTTTCCACATCCTTTACCATGTAGACAACCTCTCCACACTGCTCCACAATCACACCAGGTCTCCACGGTGGCTTAGCTTCAGGAAATACCCGGTACCATATCCTCTCTCCGACGACCATCTGCGGCAGCAGCACCTCAACTCGTTTCGGCTCCGGCCACTGTCTCCTCGAACGCACTAAATCCAAGTGAGTTCTAATTTCGCGCTGCATGAACAACTGCGCTGTGGTTTGCTCTCCTCGTCCTTTAAAATCCGCGTGTTGCTGCAGCATTAGACGCTGTAGTCGCACTTCCAGTTCCCCCTTTGTCACCTTGGCGGGCTCGGTTCCTTTGACGTGGGACCACGTCCCTTGCTGCTCGAGGATGAGTTGCATCTGGACGGACCAACTCTCATAGTTGGTACCGTCCAGCTTCCTCATTAACTGTCTGTGAGGGGAAAAATTCGAAATTTTTGAGTTTTCCATTTCAGAAGCACTTTTTAACGTTTTCGGTGCACTTTTATCACAAATTCGAAGTACTCTTGCACCAAAACACACGACGCAATCGAGAAACCACACAAAACACACCACAATAACACTAGAAGCCCCCAAAATCCCCTGGAGGAGACAATCCTTCTGTAAGGATGCTAAATCACTATTTGCACGTGTTAGAGGAGTTCCGACCGAGACCTGGCTCGCGGGACACTCCAACCCCGAGACCACGAGCAGTGAAATACAACGCAAAGTGCAATGCGAGGAGCTATAGAGACCCACAAAATTTAAAACTACTGACAAAGTAAATTTTGAACTTAAAAACTAATAGTAGCACAAATTCCATGTTGTGAGCCGTGTGTGGTGTTGTCTGAAGCTTATTTCCTTCGATTCTCTTCCTTGTAGGTCACTTGGAGTTTGAAAAACAGTTTTCTCAAGTCTTAGGCTTAGTTTCCAAGGTCAAGTTGCTTCTCTCTCGCGAATTCTATCGCTATTTGGCGATGAAACGTTTCTCTTTCTATCCCAATCTCTTCTACTCGTTGTATCCGGCAGCTCCCACGACTTCACGTCGTTTTAAATCCCGAAATTTCGCGTGACGCACTTGAATTGCGTACGAAATTCGAAATGGAGCAAAAACATCGAAATAAGTGAATTACCGGTTTGAACCATCCTTTTGCTACCATTTTGTTGGCCGGAATTGATCCAAGATGTTTTCCTGTGCTGTAAAGAAAGGAAACAAGAGAATTTTCAAAACCAAAACCACAACTTGTGGTGGTTGTCATAATGATTTATTCATAACAACAGTCACGAGACAAAACAAGCCTCAAACCAGATCATAACAATATATGTAATCTATACAGAATAAATCTTATGGTTAAGTAAACAATGCCCAAGTCAGTGGCGTACCTAGCATGGGTGACACCCGGGGCGGTACTCATGGTGTCCCCCCCCCCTCCTAAAAAACCCAAAAAATGCATCAAAGTGCAAAAAAAATGCAAAAAAATGCAAAAAAAATGCAAAAAAATGCAAAAAAAAATGCAAATTTTTTTTGTAATTTTGCACAATTTTGGTGTCACTCCTCGAAAACGGTGTCACCCCGTGAAATTTGTGAAAATTTGATTGAAATTTGCCGAAAATTGATTGAAATTTGATGGAATTTGTGGAAATTTGATGGAATTTGTGGAAATTTGATGGAATTTGTGGAAATTTGATGGAATTT
>JAQIXU010002827.1:0-10739 GCA_034701245.1 Strigamia transsilvanica
TGGTGGAAAATTATTGTTATTCCGGAGAAAATCAACGTTTTATGATGAAAAATTGTCATTTTTTGAGGAAAATCATCATTTTACGAGGGAAAACGATAATAATATGGGGAAAATGACGATTTTTCAAGGAAATTTACCGTTTGTTGGTGGAAAATTATTGTTATTCCGGAGAAAATCAACGTTTTATGATGAAAAATTGTCATTTTTTGAGGAAAATCATCGTTTTACGAGGGAAAACGGTAATAATATGGGGAAAACGATAATTTCATAGGGGAAAATGATAATTTTATGACGGAAATTGGTCATTTTTTTGAGGAAATTATCGTTTTTCGAGAGAAAATGATAATTTCATGAGGCAAAATGATAATTTCATGAGGCAAAATGATAATTTCATGAGGCAAAATGATAATTTTATGAGAAAAATCGATCATTTTTCGAGGAAAATATTTTTTCTATAAACTTAGTTAATGTATGTCCCGTGGATCTAATTGTCGCTATGTGTTAGTGCCGTTCATAATACGTTTTTAAATTAATCAGGAATTTATGCGAGCCATGAGAATATCAAATCCCACTATGCGTGCCATTGCAGATCAAATGGAGCAGGACGAAGTTGTCAAGTGAGTAAACCATTGCGAATTTCCATCCAATTTTACTAATGACATTTCTAAATTTTTAGGTGGTCCAATTCGTTAACGCGGGCCCGGGTCACGCGCTGGGGCGGAATGATTTCAACGCCCGACGCAATGCTACAATCCCTCATCAAAAGAGCCCTGAGTGAAAGCGGATGTCCCGCGCACATAATCAACGACCTAATAGAAAATGCGCACGAGAGGCGCTGGCCCCCTGGACTCAGCACTTTGGAAACACGTCAAATTAATCGGCGATATTACGAAAATTATGTTTGCAAGAGAGTTCCAGGTATTTACAGCGTTTTTGCTGCGTTTTCGTGCGATTTAGTGACGAAATTTTGTTTTTTTCGCCAGGAAAACAAGCGGTGGTTGTCATGGCGTGCGAGAATGCACATATGAATGAAGAATTGATCGTTGAACCGGGATTAGTGATGATTTTTGCTCATGGAATTGAATAATTTCGACGTTTTGAGCATTTTGTAGAATTTTTTAAAAATATTTTTTGGTTTATAATTATTCATTTTTATTTTTTCATTTTGTTTGTGATTTTATTTATTTGGTTTTTTTTTTGTTTTCTGGTGAAGGATGACATGTGTTATGATTTTTAAAATCTTTTATTTTAAATTAAAAGCAAGACTAAATGGTCAACTGAATTGATTATATTTCTAGTCTTGAACATTATTTTTATTATTGTTTTCATAGCAATTGTACTTTATATTCAAACAAAAATTAAAGAAAAATTTTCTAAACGTAATTATAGTTATTGTTGATTATTATTTTAAATGAGTTTTTATTTTTCATTTTTGCTTGAGGAATAATTATTGAGAAAGACATCGTTCTTCCGTTCAAATCTTTGAAGATTCATGAATAATTAACGATCTGTTTCATCGTTTTTCGAATCACGTTTAAAAGGCTCTGCCATGTTCGCCGGGTTAATGCTGCAACCTGATCATAAAAATCCGTAACTACACTAACGACGCTTTTATTTTTCGATTGATTTTATTTATTAGGTTCTATTCTTTTTTGTATTTTAACTAGAATTAACGTCCTTAGATTTTAGATTTTAGAAAAAAAAACTAGTTTAAATCGCTTTGAAATTTTATAAAAATTTCAAAGACTAATACAGTAAGTTGCTTACTTCCCCCCTAGAGGTCGCCATTGTCAGTCAGGAGCTGGTTATGGTCGCGCGCGGTTGTGAAGAACGACTGGAAAGTATTTAATGCTAATCAAAAACCAATTGTTTTAAAAGAAAACTTAAAACCACAGCTTTGTTTACAATGTAAGATGTTTCACTTGGTGCCGCAATAATTTTGTCTTAGTTTTTGTTCGCTTATCATGCATAATCTTTCATGTAATTTCTACATTTGTTCTTTCAGTTTGATGTTGCGGGATTAATCATGATCGCCACCTGGCCATGGACCATGAATCTGGACTACAATTTCTGGAAATTAAATTTTGTTTAAGAAAATGAAGATAAATAAATGAAGGTACTAGATTTACCAGGTTGTCCCTGTTTAATTTTTTTATCATTTGCACACTTGAGTAAATCAAAATTTGCATAGGTAATGTCGTCGTCTCCACACATCGGATAGTACGAATCGTTGGACCGGCATAGATCGTCATCAATTTCTTCATCAGCATGAATTGAAACTACAAAAAATACTAGGTAAGAAAAAGGCTCACTTAATTGATTTGTTGGTAATGATCTTATGGAAACTTATGCAGTCCAGTACAGTAAGGAGGAAAAGTGCTGTAAATGAGGGATGCATTTTCACTTGGTATTTGCTGCAGCAATGAGATAAGTTTGAGTTGGGTTTGACTTATTTAAAGAATTGGAATCAGTTTGGGTTTTTTTTCTCAATTCCTATATTAAAGGTTTTTGAAGAAATAAATGAAGGTTGACACTTGTTAATTTATTGTTCAAGTGTATTTTATTACTTAATCTCTGAAATGTACAACATAATATTAACATTTAGTTGTGAACAGAAGAAAATGGACAAAAGGTCTCTGTAATCAGCGTGATTACCCAATGAAGGAAGTGTATTAAGAAAAACATTTAATTTGTTATTGTGCAAGAATAAGTTGCTTGTTATTTTGGTTAGAATTGTATGAATTAAGTTGCATAAATCAATTCTGAGCGTTCACAGCAATTGCTATAAAGTATTGGTGTACAAATAATGAGTAATATATTAGTATCATAATAAACACACAAATTATATATCATTCAAATACAAGTTTAATTTTGGTTTTTTCTGATGTTTAAAAACCATTTCTTCCATTTTTCTTGCCACACTCAATATTGACAGACCTAGTGATAAACTTAAAATGTTTCCGATGTCGCATATGAATGAGATAATGTCATATTCAAACCGATCAATATACATTTGAATTTTGTTGGTTTCGAAAAAATGGGCTACCATACTGGTCCAATGATTCCTACGGCGTGTAGGGTATGCCATGCTAGAGTACTTGGATTCTTTGCAGGGAATGTCGCATTGGCATTCTTCTTTTGCATTTGTGTACAGAAATGTCTGTTTGTAGATAAAATTAGTTGTTTTTGCCGATTCGGATGTGTTGCACATGGGAAATTGCAGTTGATCTATGTAAGGTAAACTGGAGGGAAAAAATCTTTTCAGTGTTTTAGTTAATTAAATTCTTTACATGCAGGATCGTTTAAAACAAATTGTGCAACTATGGTAAGTAAATTGCCTATATGGTGGCATAGTGACATGTTAGTGGTGTCCCCAATTATACCATACCGGCATGTTAATTTTTCATTCAGTTTTTTGCGGTAACATTGTTTTTTGCAAATATAGAAATTGTTTGATGGCATGCATCTTCGGTTTGGTGTATTTATGCGGTCAAACTATAAATAAATTAAGAAAATATTTGATTAGTTATTCTGTATTTATTATACAGTGTCTGTGTAACCGGGACGTAGAAGAGTTTATCAATTACAGTATTATTTGTACGAAATTAATCGATTAATATGTTCACAAAAGAATTAAGTATTTAAGTCTTCTCACCTTTCTCATGTTGTACTCAACAAGTATTAACATTCCTCCATCCATTGGTAATAATACGTTTGATGTTAAGTCCAAGTCTTGGTCTTCTCTTGTAGTTGTAAAAAACTTTGTGATACATGTCAACCAATTAACATACGAAACCAAATCTCTGATTAAAGTGCTCTTATACTTCATAGTGATGTGGACATAAATTCAATAAAGGATTTAAGTAAAATGCTAAAAGTGTTGTGGATCGGCCATTGAATAGTATTTCATCTAAAAAGTAAAAACTATTCAATGAGATAATCACCATATAAAGAAAGTAAACTAAAATGATTTTAAATAGTATCAAATCAACAAAACCAGACGAAAGAAACTAAATTCAATACAGGTCGAACTTCGCTATTGCGAACACCATTATAATGAATTCCTCGGGATAACAAATTTCTGATTTCTGTTTATTCCCTGCCCCATTTTTCCCACTATACAGAACTGGAATTGCAACAAGAAATAAATGTTTATTTCATTATTGCAAACATTTCCTGTTAAAAATGGATTAAGAGTTAGATTATGCTAGGTTTTATATTTTTTGTCAATGATTATCACTTTAACCCAGAATACATGGCAAAGAGTCTCCCGGGTGACTTTCGTTAATATCTGTAAATCACAATTTGTCAATTTTTGTGACATCAAGTTATCGGTACGTGTTATTTAAAAAATTGTCATGGTATTTCAGCGATTTTAATGTCGACCCAGAAGAATATTGGTGTACCTTGTTTTTCACTGATATTTTAAAAGGGATTAATCATTTTATAAAGTTTTCCAGAGTTTCGATTGTTACAACGAACTAATTCGCTATAACAAAATTATCATGGTAACGAACTGTTTTTTGCTACCTGGATCTGTTTGTACAAGTATTACAATATTGACTAAATAAACGTCTCAATTGATCAAGAACACTAAAATTAAATGTTTAAATTGACCAAACCCAGTGGCGGATTAGGGGCTTGGGAGGCCCAGGGCACTTGAGATAAAAGGGGGGCCCTTTGGGGGTATGAATTTTTCTAATCTGGGGGCCCCTAATGATCGGGGGGCTCGGGGTAAGTGCCCCCAGTGCCCCCTTTAATCCGGCTCTGACCAAACCAATCGGATTAAGTAGGTAAATTTCGGGCTAATTTAGGTTTTCTCAATCGAACCCGCGTGTTCTATAAGAGCATTTATGATAATAGAAATACAGTAGTCAGAAATTTCTTAGACACACCAATTAAGTATTGGCTGCACATTCCACTTGTGGTATTTATTTTAACCTTTGAATGCTTTACCTGCAAAAAGAACATTATTTATAAAATGGCTGGTATGTTGCATAATTTTATTCTTACTGCATCGTATTTGTTATCCTTGAGTAAGATTTCTGAATTATAAGACATTTTCCATAGTTCGTTTATTGTGAGCTTTTTCTCTTTTAGATCTAGTAGACTCAGAATGTGAATGGGACAATCACTTTGACTGAGATTATTTTCCTCAGCATACATCTTCTTCAAATTGATAATCCTCGGATGCAATACACATGCTGTTATGTTTGGAAAGCTTACATATGCTTCATCGGCGATTGCAATGTTGATCCGTATGGGATATGCCATAAGAGTCATGAATTTATAATAGATCATAACCAAGAACAGAGAGATGCAGCCAAGATAAACCACTTTTTCTAATAAGTTTCGAATTAGGCTGTGAATTGGCTGAGTTTTGGGCTCCGTTATCTTTTGTAGGCAATGGCTTACTTTGAGGTCAATTGCGCTACTCTTCTGTGACTTTGCTTTGCGTTTTTGATAATTGATGATTAATGTGATTAAGTCCAAAACTGAAAGTATTGACAGTCCAAGGTAAAGGCAAATGTTTCCAGCTATATCAGTCAGTAGATCGACAAATTGATATGCAAATCTTTCTTCGATAACACGAATGGTGTTTGATGCTACTTCACTTTGGCGTTCTAACAATGGGGCATTTGATACAGTAACTGTGAAGGATTTTAACTCATTTTCTATTTGGGTGCACATTCGTCTACATGTGCAGTTTAATTCTGTATTTAGTTTATTTAGTTTATCAATAATGTTACTATACAGCATTAGTGTATCAATTGAAGAACTGCACATGTTGCCTGTTTTTCCAGTCATAAATGGCAATCTGTAATTTTTTTGAAGGAATAGACTAGATTGCTGTACACAATTGATCCTCTCACCTGCAAGGTTGTTGACTGTAAAAATTTTCAAGACATTTTCTGTGGCATTTGTTAAAATCCTTTTTGTCAGCGCATGGGTTAGATGATGTATTCAAAAATAAAAACTGAAAAATTATATACATAAAAAATAATCAAGGCTTAGCAAATTTTTGGATGTACACCAGGAGAAATATACGTGTTAAAAGGTGTGAGCATACACTTTTTTAGGTGTAAAATGCTTGTCCCTATTTAGACACCTTTTTGGTGTTAATTACACAATTGATGTGTAATGAACATGGAGGTGTAAACATTACATCTTTAGCTTGCACACTCTGTTGGTGTTATGATACACCTTTGGGTGTAAATTTACTCTATCTTGGCATTGTCAAAAAGGTGTAAATTTATTTCCATATGGAGTAACGATACACCTTGACGATTGTTACACCTTGGTGGTGTAAGTTTACACCCTGATGGTGCAATTTTACACCTTGATGGTATAAATATACACCTAGTGCAGCGTTTCTCAAACTGTGCTCCGCGGAACCCTAGGGCTCCGCGAGACACCTCAAAGGGCTCCGCGAGATACCTCGAAGACATGTAAAAATATGTAAAAATAGGATTAGGGGCTCCGCACACAATGATTAGGGGCTTCGTGAAAATTCGTATGCTTTTGGAAGGCTCCGCAGCTCCAAAAGTTTGAGAAACGCTGACCTAGTGTATTTGATCCAGATTCCAGAACCTATCTGTTTCAAAGATCAATGTCTTAACTTGTTGTGAATGACAATATTTTCAAACATTGTGTATCTTAATATCTAATTTAAAAATTGAAAACACCAATTCTAGACATTCATTTAGTTACGGTTGAATTTGGATGTGAAGTGGACACCCATAGGTTGTTATGAGTTTATTGCTGCAATTGTGTCTGATACTTGTTTCGGTTAGGACTTGGGAAAATGCGGTTAGGTTGTAGGGATAAGATGCCGTGCCATTTTCTGGCAGCAATATTGCCATATTAATGTGTTGGGGGATGTCTCGCCTGCGCGAGTCCTTTTCTTGTCTGATATGCGGCTGCCGTTGTTGGTGAATTTATTGCCTGAGTGATGCGTAGATGTAAGATCTGGTGTGTTTTCGTGCATATAAAAACTTACACCCTCTTTTAACGGAACAGTAGGGGAGTGTGACTCACAGGTGTGAGTCACATACAATAACATGAGGCCTATGAGGCTTCGGGTGTGACAATGTGAAATCACATTGTCACATTGTCACACTTGCACACTCATGCGACAGTTTCTGAATACCCCTAATATAAACAACAATTTATTTGAGTTATTTCCGTCGTACCCCTACCGCCATTACATCTCATCGTCATGGGATTGAGACAAAAACTCTCTATCCCATACCACCTGTACATCAAGCCAATAATAAAAAAGAATACTTGGCCTGGTGTTTGAGGCTAACAGAAACTATAAATACACACCCAATGCTCACAAGTCAGACATCTGAGAATTTACATGGTATAACATAATGTCATTAATAAAATGGCAAATACCTTTTGCATATTAAATTTACTTCTTAGTACTTCATTAGCACTCATAGGATGCACTGTTTGAGATAGACCAGCAATAGGTGACATGAGCTAAAATGTAATGAATTTTAATGTTTGAAATTTGCTTTTGTCATTATAGTCAATATATTTACGGAAAGGACGCCTGGTTTGCACAATTGTGGTCGATTGAACCACATTTTGAATTTGCCAAATATGTTTTTCCCCTTAACATTTTCTAGAAAACATCAAATGACTGTAGTAGCATTGAACTATTTATATTTATATTTATAATCGATCACAACTTACCAACCGTAATCACACTGCAGGTTCCATGAGCGGCCAATTCATTCCTTATTTTAATAATTGGTTTGGCTATTGATGTCTGTAAGAACTCTTCTGTTTAATATTTGGGTTGCCAAAATCAATTGAATTTTCCTTACCGAAATAAATTCAGTCCTGTTTATTATATGAATATCAATATCCCATAATGCAGAAATATTGAAGTTCTCATTATCAATTAAATCAAAAAGAATGTTCTCACAATTCATTGCTGCTGTTGGTGTTGCGTTTAAAATATTTTCCCACACTTGTCGTGTGAACGTGTTTTCAGTTGTGCATACTTTTAAAGCTGGAAATGGCATGTCGGTTTCATCTCTCGTATATCCATCAGTAGCGATGGGGTTTGAAAAGAAATATTTTATCTTCTGCCCAGTTTGATAGCAACATAGTACGATGCAGCTTATCAAAAGTAAACTCCAAACAAATTTTATTTTTGCACCTTTTGTGGGATCAGTTAAAGTCTGTAATTCAGGGAATGAATCCTTGAACATCCAAGGGCGTGACATTTGTTGTTTTACAATTTGACGGATTTTAAACTTTACCGCCGCTGCACTGCTTCTCATTGCGCTCGTCATTGTCTGATCACTAGAAACTAGAAGTTTGTGTTTTAAAAAGGTTAAAATCGACCTACTGTTTACTCTAGTGCACGTGATTATGATTTTGTTTCTTTTTTTATACAAGTCTGAAAATTGCATGCATATAAAGCACGTTATTGGAATTAGTGACAAGGAAATTACTTGCTGCACAAGTTGACATTGAGCATATTATTTTCAAATGAAATATCAAAATAAGGAAAAGATGATCGTAATTAAAAGAGAGATATGGAAGTTCAGGGGTCTTGAGTTGTGTCTAAACTGACTTTCTTTATTTGGAACCGGAAGTTAGAGAGTTGGGGCCCAATCAGGGGGCCCCGAGCACGGAGGCCGTACCGAAAAATATCGAATAAATTCTACCAAAATATACAAAAATTTATCAAAATTGACCTATATCAATCGGAAATTATCAAAATTCGAGCAAAGTCGATCCAATAATATCCAAACTCGAGCAAAAATTGATCCGAAAACATCAAAACTTGAGCATAATCGATCAAAAATTAAAACATCTAGAGCAAAATCGATCAAAAATTAACAAAACTCGAACAAAATCGATCAAAAACGAACAGAAAATCTGACTCAACCCAATTCAAACGCAACCTTGTCACTTTAGCGATTTCGTTTTAGCGAAATCACTTTAGCGACACCTGGTACGTTTTAAGGGAATAAACAAAACACTTTGAAAGTGTAAAATATTTTACACCTTTATTTTAATATGGACCCACTATGTGAAAAGTGACCAGAAATATATAACCAAGGTTTTTATTACATTATCTAAACTTGTGTGTTGTAGTTTGAAATTTCATGATACTCTCAGGATCGAAAGACCTTTGTCAGACTCAAAACTTTGTATTTATTTTGGAAATTGATTGAAATGCACTTTTGGACAAATGTGTCACAATTAATTTGTTACTTAATTAAATAAATACTTTCTCTAGATCGGGCATTTGCTTACCTTTACCTTCACTACTCGTAACAAGCTGTGTGTTCTGGATGAATAAGAAACACGGGCACAGTAGAAGTAATGCGCCACTAAAAGCTGAAAGTCGATATCAGATGCCGATTACAGGAGATTAGATGATTAAAAATGTATTGCTTTTAGATTAAAAAGTTAATTTCATTCCAACTAGCGTGTAGACAGAAGACTTCCAATTATCAATGGCGTGCTTACTGTTTCGCTTTGAATTATTTAGTTCACCTGGCAGTCAAGTCACCAACGAATCCAATAATGACTTAACTAAACAGATTCAAACAATACAACAAATATCGACATGGAACATTGCGTCAACTGACGATGCAACTAGTTACAATAACTGTCACTAGATTTTTTAATTCACATAGCAATAAGTCTTACATTATTGATATTATAGCATAATCCACTTCATCGAAAAACCGAAGAAAAAAAACACTAATAAATCCTAGCAAAAACAGTCAAAATATACACAAATTTATCAAAAATCGACCTAAATTGATCGGACATTTCCAAAACTCGAGCAAAACCGATCCAAAAATATCAAAACCCGAGCAAAATCGATCAAATGCCAACAAAACATCTGATTCAAACCGATTCTAATGCAACCCTAGCATGGCTGGTGTTAACATAAGTAAGTCTTAAGTGGAAAGTGGGGGTTTAGAAAGTAAGCAGTGGGGGTGCTACGAACAATGGTGTCATAAGTCATGAAATGGAGAACTGAAAATGCAGTATGGGGTGGACACTTCAGACATAACTTTTGACAATTTATAATGTGGTGCAAAATTAGCGCTTTAAATTTAAATTTGATTGAAAATTAGTAAGTCAAAATTGTGGGTCCATGATAACTTCATGGTCTACAAATTGCAGGCAGAATTACGTGCTATTCTCTACAAGAGGAAAGTTAAGCTGCTTTTCTGTGTTTTTATCTGGAGTCTATAGATCTCTTCTTCTTACTTTATATCTGAAATAGGTGGAAGCACAAAATGGCAAAATATTGTGTTGTTCTAAGGATAGAAATTTGCTGCTAGAATATGTGTTTTGTTTCTTATTAAGCCAGGTGCAGCAAAAGTAAGTTTACAAAATCAATGCATACGTTTGAACTTACGGTTGTTTTTCTTTTGATGTCTTGCCCAACAGTGTATGAGCTATGAACTTTTAGTTCGTTATTATATTATCAAATTAGCGTGTGAAAAAATTGTATGAAACTGTATGATTAACTGAAACTTGAATACAGTGTGTACATAGACTGTATGAGGAAAATGAATACGGTGTGTACATGGAATGAATGAGGAAAATGAATACAGTGTGTACATAGAATAAATTAGGAAAATAAAAACAGTGTGTACATAGAATGAATGTGGAAAATGAATACAGTGTGTACATAGAATAAATTAGGAAAATAAAAACAGTGTGTACATAGAATGAATGTGGAAAAT
>JAQIXU010002828.1:0-10734 GCA_034701245.1 Strigamia transsilvanica
AAATAGCATTATTTCACCTAAAAATAGCATTATTTCACCTAAAAATAGCATTATTTCACCTAAAAATAGCATTATTTCACCTAAAAATAGCATTATTTGATTTAAAAATAGCACTATTTGACCTAAAAATTGCATTTTTCAGTCTGAAAATGATGTTTTTGGTCTAAAATGGCATTATTTGACATAAAAATTGTATAATTTGGCTTAAAAAATGGCATTTTTTAGTTTAAAAATAATATATTTGGTATGAAAATTGCATTATAATGTGCATACTGCATATCTTCAACTTGCACGTGGGCCTCTGTGTAATTTGGCTTAAAAATTGCATTTTTTAGTCTAAAATAGCATTATTTGACCTAAAAATTGCATATTTCTGTCTAAAATAGCATTATTTGACCTAAAAATTGCATTTTTCTGTCTAAAATAGCATTATTTGACCTAAAAATTGTATAATTTGGCTTTAAAAAATTGCATTTTTCAGTTTAAAAATAAGATATTTCGTAATGGTTAACTCAAAATATTAAATAACACTTCGATACAAGCAATTGTCGATTGGCAACACACAATAATTAGGGAACCACTGTGCTCCGTGTAAATTCGTATGCTTTTGGAGGGCTCCGCAGCTCCTAAAGTTTGAGAACTGCTGCTATAAAGAACAAAAAAATAACAAACAAATTTTATACAACTTTGTTTCATTTTATTTTAAATAGGTTTCACAGTCACATTTGTTAGGAAATTAATGGAGGTAAATTTTGCAAACAGGAAGTAACTTAGAAATACAAAAATCTTAAATTTTTTATCTAAATACACAGACATTGGCACAACTGGGGAAAGCTTTTTTCCTCCTCTTAATCGGAAGCGTGCAAAGCTTCGAAGCCGCATTATTTTGTATGACATTCGCACTCGCCGCAGGAAGTTTCCACAACTGCGCAGTTTTCATCAACCCTCAAGATATCGCTCCCAAATATGCTGGATCTGTATTTGGTTCGACGATAATTATTTAACACCTAATTTGATATTTAATATTTAATTTGTAATTATCATTTCTAGGTCTCATGAATATGGCAGGTGCCATTCCAGGTTTTATTGGTGTGTACTTAGCGGGACATATTCTCGAAGTAACCGGCAGTTGGATAGCGGTTTTTAACATAACCGCTATGGTTAATGTTGTCGGTGCCTTAGTTTATGTTTGTTTTGGTACTGGGAAAAGCATTGTACCCTAGAAGTGATTATTTAATTGACAAAGGGAAAGAATATTGTATTTTTGTATACTAGTCAAATGTTTCCAAAAAGGGACCAGTTTTATATGAGGGTGGAATAAAAAGATTGATGATAACGATGGAATATTTCATGGTTTGCATGTACCACTAAGCACTAAATTGGACCGCCAGTCCTTGATATTATTGTTTGATGTGCAAAAGATCAATACCGATACGTGGCAGCACAGGTGTGACTAGACATTTTGGAACTGAAAAAAGATGATGGACTACGGTACACGCTACAAGAGTCAGGTTTGCTGCATGTGCCAGGTATTTTACACAGTGAGCAGTTGGCCCAACTATTAACTTCATTGCACTGCAATCCTAAGAACATTGCCGTCTGCCATTTTTCCGTGCTTTCCGTGACTTTGATTAAACCCTATCTCTTGTAATTCTATCTTATGCGCTCAATTTTGATTTGATATAATGTTTTGGACATAAACCATGCCATAAACAAAACGTTATATCAAACCTATCTCTTGCGGTGCCAAGAGCTTACCAGTGCATCTCTACTGGTAGTGAAACGTCTGACAGAAGGTACCACACCATTTATCTAAGTCGAATGCCCCACTACTTCCACTAGGCTACAATCACCAAGAATGTTGAAGAAACACAAAAGTCCAAGTTCTCCCTGAAGTTACACAAACCTCTGGCAGAAGTTGGAGACTGAAAAGTAATCCTGTAAATCCCCACATCTTAGTTCCCAGAATCGCACCAATATCCAGTACACTCAACCCTCGTTATACGGCCGCTCTTTGTTCGGCATTTCGCTATAACAGCCTAATTAGGAAAGTATGGCACTTTTTGATTTACGGCCCTCAACGTTTCGTAGATACGGCCAAAAATCGGAAAATTCTATAACGAATCAGCATTTGCTGACAGCCAACTTTTCCGGAACTTATCTAGGCCGTAAAGCAAGGGTTGAGTGTACTCATGGTGTTCATCCAGAGTCCAGTGAAGCCCTGGCCGCCCCAACAATTTTCACAAACGTGCCCGAAAAGTTAAATTCCTGGACGGGCCCAGAATTGTGGGTGGTACTCTGACATCTCCTGGCTCAGGGACACCACGAGGTGCTGGACACTACTCACTTTGAGAAAATACTACCAGAACTTCCTTTGTTTGGCCTTTATTATATGTATGGTGTCTCGGGGTAAGTCCCAGAAGTGTTTCCCTTAGCCTGGGCCACATCTCTGTAGCCCAGCCTAGGATCAACGGAGATCGTCAAAGTCATGTTAGACAGGTAGAAGCCATCACAGGTTGCACTGAAGTTGAAAATACGTTGTGTAGTTAAGATTTATGCCAAAAACTTCTGGTTTAACAAAGAACGTTTTATGATTAATTATGGCAGATTGATGCATCAAAATCATAAATCATAAAGGTCTGTTTTTAATGAGATGTATCAATTATTTTTGTCAGCTGAGTGAGTGCAGTAAAATTATTCTGGTTTATATAAATACTGTGCTCAAGCATCTAGTTTTTAGAAGCATTTCTCATCTCAGCATTCAACCTACAACTTAAAGGCAAGTTTTTCTTACCGAACTTAAATTTTAAATCTGAAAATTGCTGTTAAAGACAACTTGAAACTGATTGCAGTCATGACCATGAAGGTAATTGCTGTCCTTTTGCTGTCGTTTGTTGTCATCGCTGTTGCACATGAACCTTCATTTAATTGTCATCCAATCACTGAAGTGATCAATGTAAGATTTCAAGCTATCTGTTTAGATATATTGCAATAATTGCAACTCTTTAGAATGTAATTGTCGGTGCTCATGGCGCCGGCCAAACCTTTCCCGCCTTATTGGGTCCAATCGCCGATGTTACGTTATTTCCTTCTCTTACCCCGTTATTTGCTTCTGCAAAATTGCTGTTAAATGAAGAAGTAAGTTACATTTCACTTCGAGCGGATCGCTTTTTTCTGTTAATTACAGTGTATAAACGAATGATTGGTACTGCGCATGTTCAGTCCGTATTTACAAGCATTGTGTAGAGAGCAGCGATTCTCAAACTGGGGTCAAGACTAATTAAACATTCGTTTATACATGTATTCAGAATTATCTCCTCGTGTTTAAAATATAACACCTTTTTGTAGGAATACAATTCTCTTCTGGGTGGTTTACGAGCATGTCACGATAAGGTATAGAGTTTTTGTTTTTATTAATACGTTCTCCAGGTTAAAGCATATAAAGATATTGTTAGCCCACCCGATGGTGACACTGACTGCGCTAAAGAATATTCAGTGCACCACAAAACAAAAAATAATAATGTCAATAGGTGCGTTCAAAGTTTCTGTTTTTGCTGTTTGTAAACAGCAAATTATAATAATTATGATGATATAATAATTTCACGAACCAGAACGATATTTCTCGTAATTTTCCATTTCGAGCCCCGTTTGAATCTTTAATTTCATAAAAATTTTAGTGATATCTTGGTCTGCCTTATCCTGTAGAATGTCCAATGATCGGAGAGAATGAACCACTTGACGGTGTAACTCCAAATAGTTACACGATGCAAACACCAGATGTCAAAGGAAGCAATGGTCTTATTGACCTTGTAACACCTCCAACGATTACTTGAGATCACTTATGGTACCTTTTTGATTTGGTTACCAATGATTTAGTCTGGCCACAATTGAATATATTTAAGATGTCTTTTATTAATACTTCTATTACAGGTATTAATAATCCAGTCTCCTCTTATTTGTTCTTGTTGGCGGGCCAAGATGGCGTCTTCGGTGCACGCGTCGGTCCGCCTATGCGCGTGTGCTTAATCGCGTCGTCTTGGGTCTTCGTTGTCCTGTTTGGTCCACTCGTTGGACGCGGTGAGGCCCCAACTAAGTTATACCGTACAGTTTATATTACTGGGGTTTAGCTACGAGAATCCCTGGTTAAGGCTGACTTGGCTAACTTCTGTTTAACCACTCTGGAGAGCCTCTGGAGTGGTTTACAGGTACGGTAAGTCTAATTTTACCAGTTAGATGCTGGGAGAAAGTTTCTTTCGGGTGCCACACTGCCTTTGACTATGTCCTCGGTCAATCCTTGCATATTTTGGATTAGGTTTGACTCGGTGAGGATCTCGTTCGGCAGTAGTTGTCGTTTGGTTCAGTTTAGTTCTTGTTCTGCATTTCGGCAGGAAACCCCTGACTAACTTTTCTTCTACGGTCCGGACTAAACCAAAATTGTTGAGGAACTCAATACTACAGTACATGGTGTTGGTGGTTTATTCTTTCTAATTAGCTATTCTTCAAAATACTAAGTAATTACTTTTTTTAATAGATTAAGGAATCTCGGTCTGATTACAAGCAGTGTGTTGAAGGAAAATTGACTAACGTAAGTAAAAATATTGCCAACCAAATGATTTTATTTTTATTATTTTTATTTATTTATATTTATTTTGAAATTCTGTTTTAGCGTTGTTATAGAGGTGCTAATTAAATTTGCAAAGAAAAAGAAAATTTGTGAACTGTATATTGCTGAAATAAACACGATGTCAGAAACTAAATCACAAAATACATGTTTCTATATTTCTTCTGTATTACTGGACGAGGCAGCCATCATTATTCCAAATTGTCAACAGATGTCATCGCAAGACATTGCTCGGCATGTAACCTCGACTATCTAAGATGGTTTGCTTATTCGAAAGTCAGGAAAAACGAAACATATATTTATTTATCAATTCTGTTGTTATTCACTTAATCCTAATTTGTCATTTGATACAGAGAAATGACTCGTGTTTAGCTAAGGAGGTTTCGGATGTGCATTTAATTTGTAATTAATTTTACGTTTTTAATTACCGACGTACCGACGTACCGACGTGTCGCGCCAAGTAGTACAAAAAGGGCCAGAAGTGCGCAAAATGCACAACGTTGATCTTCCTTTATCTTGCAGTTTTTTTTTGTTTTTTGTGTTCTTTTTCTTTTGTGTTTACTTTATGTGTTTTTTTTTGTTTTTTTTTGCCACACTTGGACATATTCAATGTATGTCTAAGCGCGACGTCGCGCTTATTAGGCATACATGGTTGAGATCTAAATGAGGCAGTTAAAGCGCAACTGTCGCATTTAGTCAGGGCCGACCGGGCAAAAAGCGGGGCCTTGTGCAAACGTTCTCATGCGGGGCCTTTTTCATTATTTTCTAATGCAAAAAACCAACGATAAACCAAAAAAAAAACCAAACAAAAAAACGAAAAACCCAAAAAAGAATCAACAAAAAACCAAAAAAATCAACAAAAATCAACAAAAAACCAAAAAATCCACAAAAAAACAAAAAAAATAACAATAAAAAAGCCAAAACACCAAAGGGGGCCCCGAGATTTCGACGGCCTGGGTTAATCCAGGACTGGTAATTTTTAAATATGCGGCCCGATGCGCCGCGCGGGGCCTTCCAGGTGCGGGGTCCTGTGCGGGTGCACCGCCTCATCATCACTTTCCCTCCCATTGATTCATTTTCTCCTCACCATACAGGCAGTGCTCCGTGCTTATCATTGGTCAGACTGGAGCATGTGACTGAGAGTATTTAAGCAGGAGTTTCCAACGAAAAGACAGAATTGAACTGACAACCAAACCAAACACAACCACAAACTGACTGCAACCGAGGTCCTCATGTGCGTCAAGACCTTTCAGCTAAGAAGAACAAGGAAATTGACTGAGGACATACTTGTATGCACAGGCAGTGTGGCTTCAGAGAGGCAAGTTTTCCCAGTCTTACCTGATAAAAGTAAGAATCGAAAATAATTCGCCTATGAGACCCGTACACAAGACGACCAATCAAAGTAAGACTCCAACCAGTGCATTCAATCGCGTCCAACGAGTGGACCCAAAGGGACAAACAACCACCAAGATGACGCCATTGACCACACGTACCGAGGCGAATCACCATGTGTATTCAATCACGATGCCATCTTGGACCGAACAAAAGAAAGAAGAGAAGATAGTTGATTATTATAGTTGTAAGCATAACGATAGTAAAAGGCTTCTTAACATTACTCAATCTCATATCATTGGTAACCAATCAAAAGGTAAGTGATCAATTCAGAGAGGTATAAACTTATTCTAAACTACGAGTTGCATTTAGACTCCCTTCCTCTATTTAACTTATTTCATCTAGTACTATTAAGTAGAGGGGACGCGACAACCTTTCTTGGAACCGGCTTACATACAGAATCAAAGTTATGCAGATATTCGACGTGCATCGTATTTGGGTCCTTTCGACCATTCCTTGTTAGTAGTTACAGTAAGTTTGGCAAGTCTTTAGTTATTTATGTTTAGAATCTTTTATTTGATCGACAGCCTATTTTGGCTTGTCTCGATAATACGCAAAACCGCAATCGTCAGATTTTTATTTGTTAAAGATAAACATTAATTAGTGTGTATTATATCAACGTTAACCGACAATACGAAATTACGAAAGTAATTAAGATTTTTTTGAAAGTGCCTAATTTATCATCCATTATCTATGACTCTACGTTAATTTTACAGACTGAACAAATCCAGATGTCAATTAACTTCTTTTGTTAATTGAATGGTTGCCATACAATTTTCTTCCTAATATAAATCAAGACAGTGTTACGACTTCGATTTAGAAGCTCGTATTACAACGTTGAATCTACAATTTTAGGTAAGTCTTGCATACTTAATTTTCCAGTCAGAAAGCGCTCATTTTTTTCGATTTTTCTAAATTAATGCAAAAAGTTAAATTCTTAACAATTTTTCACGAGATAAATAAAATAATTTTGTGTAGTATTACCGTTCAGAAGTTTGCTCTTACATTTCATTTGGAAATTTGTTGTTATATTTTAATTAATAGTTCCAACATTCTACCATATTGTCATTTATTTTGCCAAGATGTCTTCCATCCAACCCATTATGCAATCAGGCAGCAACGTTTGTACCACTTGTGACGATAGCGAATTGGGGTATAATATTAACATATTATAAAGCCAAAAGGGTCACTTATTCCCTACATTGAGATATGATTTGGTGAACAACTTTGAAAGAAATGAACACACAGACAACAAGGGTTTTATCAAGACATATATAATTTATTAATACCAACATACATATATGTTGGGTAATAATAAGAATACACAGTTAAACATTAACTAGGCCGACAAATGGTGAATCATAAGGACCCCCTGTGTGAACAAATAATACAATGATCTGCGGTGATCCGGGCTTTACTAATAATAATATCAATCTCACCGTCGAGATTCCACGAGGGACTTAAACTCTACGGCCGATATTTAAGTCTAGGGTGGTTAAATAAAATGAACATGAACATAATGGTTTATTTTACTGAGTATACATTTTGACTAGATATATAAGGAATGATAAACAATGAAACTAGAAAAGAACACACTGGCATTGGCGCAAACACTCACACTCTTCGCAATCGCTTCACAATGGGCTTTCGTTGCAAATCGTTGGCATCCCTGGAACGATTAGAGCGCGAGCACTTTGAATCGTCATTCAAAGTGATGTTAAGGCACAAGATACTTGATAACCAGAGTTATCAAATATTAGAGGCTGGACTTGTTTCCGAAACAAGCTCAGCAGAGACAATTGATGGAATCCTAAGATATCGATCAATACTCAGCGATGAAAGCTTAAGCAGTGAACGGGTGATACCAGTTAGGATGTTAGGTCAAGAGTGAAAACAATAGCTTGGCCCAGGCCCGAAATGTGCTCAGAAAACCTGCGCACAAAGCAGTTATTCAACAATTAGTGACGGATTCTGTGCATTTCTGCACTGAATCTGGTAATCTTGGTCGCAGCTAAGGGGTTGCCCCTAACTACTGTAGCATAGTGAGGTAAGACAGAGAAATCACCCACAAAAACCCTACACTTTCCAAACTCATGGTTCAGTCACAATCTGCCAGAGGGCACAAAAACCAGTCAATGGTCATTGGTGGGCACCAGAGATTAAAGGATTAGGGATAGGGAGACTGACCCAATCTAGAGGGCCCTTTTGCCTATCCAAAGGTGCACTCTGGGATTGTGAGTCAGGGAACCTATAAAACCTAAGACTACCCCATTTTTTGCGCCAGTTCCTGAAAGTCAGTCACCATGTTATGTTGCTAAGAGCTTGTGTGGACTCTGTTCACCAAGACCCTTTTTGAGTTGCTGAGTGGGACCACGCGGTGACCACCATGATTTCCTGTCCGAGGCCAAACACCAACCGCCATGTTAACTGACGCCGCAACAATTGAACGCGCACTGCCGTGCAGCTGACATTGATGCAACCGAAACACCCGGCGCTCGGCACCGGCAACAATCGGATGAAATCAACAGGAACATTTGTGATAGTGAATTTGGGGCTTTTTGTATAGTGAAGTGAACCAGAATGATGGTTGAAAAGCAAGTTAGAAAGGTTAAAATCGTGATTACAAATTGCCATTTTTAACAGTTTGTGCACAATTCCGTGGGCTACGTCCCAGAAAGCGGAAAGCTTAGACTTACAGTTAACATTGCCTTTGATTTAATAAATGACTTTAAGATTTACCTAAACCATTTTCATTCTTTCCCAACCACCCCGACAAGCAAATAGAACGAGAAAGCCACCTTTAATGTCTGGAGAGTTATTTATAAAAAGGGGAGAAATATGGTGAACACTCGAAATTAGAATTAAATAATTTCAAGGTCACCACAGATCAGAATAATATGTGCTAACAAGTTAATCGTGTTTATATTTACTGTCTTTGTAGTCCATCCAACTTGAAACTGATTGTTGTCATCACCATGAAGGTAATTGCTGTTCTTTTCGTGTCGTTTGTTGTCATCGCTGTTGCACAAGAATATTTATTACATTGTGCTAAAATTTCTGATGTGCTCCAAGTAAGATTTCAAGCTATCCATATAGACATACAGTATTGCAATAATTGCAACTCTTTAGGGTATAATTGCCAATGCTCATGCCACCGGCAAAACCAGTGATGCCTTTGCCGGTCCACTTGCCGGCATTAGGTCATTTTTTGTTATCCCTGTTGCAAAAAGACTGTTAAATGGAAAAGTAAGTTTTTTTTGTTAATTACAGTAGTGTATAAACGAATAATTTGTGCCCACACTTTATTTAGTCAAATATTCAAACTAAGATAATGACCAGGTATTGTTTATATCCAGTTTTCTCAGTGCATAAATAGATATACTACCTCAGCTACTACATTAATAATGTAGTTAGTCTCTGTAGTTGTTTGAATCAACATATGGTCAATAGATAGAGTTAAAATGCTCACACTAAAGAGTACTGGTTCACGCTTCTACCTCAATACGTTGGCAGTTCTGGTTCCGGCAATTGAAGGAAGTGCACGGAGAGAATGTTTCTGGTTTCGCCATTCAGTGCATTATGGCTAATCTTTTGGTCAATTTTGTATCGCTAATGGGTGTTCCGGCTTTTCATTTTCAAAATCTGGTTACCCTGCTTAACAGGGAAAACGTACTGATTGCCCTAATCATGGGAACGTTACTGTGCATGTTTAGTCCGTATTTACAATCATTCTGTAGAATATTAGACCTTTCTCTTGCAACAACTGTGATAACTTATATAAATCTACTCCTGGTTGAGTCCATGTTATAGATGAAGTCATGTGATGGCTTTGGCCAATCCTCGGAAACACAGCACGCCACAATCACCCATTTTGTAAGCCCTTGTTTAAGTTAGTGCAAAAACAAAACAATCCTGCACTTTAGGAAAAATAGCTTAATGAAAGCACAAACTGGAGTCACGGCTAATTAAACACTCGTTTATACATGTACCCAAAAGTATCTCCTCGTGTTTAAAAAATAACACTTTTTTTTAGGATTACAATATTGTTATGGCTGCTTCAAAAGCATGTGAAGATAAGGTATAGAGTTTTTGCTTTTATTAATACGTTCTCCAGGTTGAAGCATATAAAGATATTGTCAGTAGTCACCACCCGATAGTGCCTAATGACTGCGTTAAAGAATATTCAGTGCACCACACAACAAAAATAATAATGTTAATAGGCGCGTTCAAAGTTGTTTTTTTGCTGATTGTAAACAGCAAATTCTAATAATTATAATGATATAATAATTTCACGAACCGGAACGACATTTCTCTTAATTTTTTATGCTCCAGTACATTTCGAGCCCTGTTTGGATTTCCAATTTCATAGAAATTTTAGTGATATCTTGGTCTGCCTTATCCTGTAGAATGTCCAATGGTCGGTGAGAATGAACCACTTTACGATGTAACTGCAAATAGTTAGACGTTTCAAACACCAGATATGAAAGCAAGCAATGGTCTATTCACCTTATAACACCTCCAAAGAATCCAGGCTTGAATAGCATTATACCGGGTGTTTCGCTTAAGAGTTTCCAGCCGAATAATTCCAAAACTGCTCAAGGTATCAAAATTCACAGGTGAATAGCAAGTGTTGGTTGGCCATTCTAATAAGACATGTCACACATCATTCAACTCATTGTAACAATGTGATCCAAATACTATCTTGTAAACCATGCATCGTA
>JAQIXU010002829.1:0-10733 GCA_034701245.1 Strigamia transsilvanica
CCTAGAAGGCCATTTTAACAATGCTTTCGTCGGTTTGGTTAGCGCATCGTTCTACGGCCCAGCAGTAAAGGACAACTTCAGACCACAGACACCAAATGATGGCTAAATGCGGTGACATCATTATTGTAGTTGGAAATGAAAACATGTATCTGGCCAGAGAACGACAAATGGAAGTGACTTCCGTGGTGAACGAGAAGTTTCAAGTGCTCTGCCCGAAATATGAAAGTTTCGAGGACTCCCTCTTTGCAGTAGAGAAGGAGAACCGTGTAGAAATGGTTGAAAAGAAGAGCAAGCTGGTCAAAAGTAAGCCCAGTGATAATAAGAATGTTTTCAAACGTCCACGTTTTGATAATTTTCCGTATAAGGACTTGAATCGCGGCTCGTTCAAATGAGGGCGGGGTTATTCGGGTAAGTGTGAATTGGTGAATTCCTCAATGTCAATCAAAAATTCTAATGTTGCGTGTCTTTTTAGCACGAGGACGGGGAAAGACGTTCCCATATTGCCGGCAACAAGCTGCTCCTGCCCTCCAAAAATTCTGGCCTGCCACGTGCGCTTTCCTTTTCTTTTGAAGCACACGGTGGGCCAAAACCATAAATCAACATTCCCACCTTTAGTGCCGGGCACTCGGGTTACGTGTCTTGGCAGAGTGGCAAAATCCAACCCCAAATTGTGAAGGGTTTAGATGATCCAGATGTGGAAGAGAACGGTGATCCGGATGATGATTTGACGAATTCAGATTCAATAAGTGGCACAGAAGCAGAAACCACAACGTCTGATTTTATCTCGGCTATTTCTGAAGAGGAAATAATAGAGACCAAAGATGAAAGTGAAGAGGCCGTTGAAAGTCCAGTCATGCGCAAAGTTGGTAGACCTAAGGGCACAACTAAAGAGGTTATCATTGAACGTAAGCGGAAGCGTTCAGAAGAAGCAAAACAGGAAGCGACTACTTCCGGTTTTAGATGCTCCAAGCGCATGGAGGAGAGTAGCAAAAAGAAGGCCAAACAGACTGCGTTGGAAGCTCGTGTCACACCACAGACATTTGAAGAAGCCATGTCATCACTGGACAAACACCAATGGAAGCGTGCAATGGACGAAGAAATAGAATCTCTAAAAATTCACGTCTGGGACACAGTACAACTTCCAAAAGGCCAAAAACCTATTAAATCAAAATAGGTTTATAAGATAAAGACAAACAAAGAAGAAAATTTTGATCGTTTTAAGGCAAGACTAGTTGCTGTTGGTTGCTCCCAACGTCCGGGAGTAGATTACGATCAAACATATTCACCGGTGATCCGAATTGAAACCTTACGCACATTGTTAAGTGTTGCTGCCAAGATGGGACTTAAATTGGAGTAACACGATGTTAAGACAGCGTACTTACATGGGGAATTAAAGGAAACGATATCAAACTCAAAATGAAAACTAGGTATGTCACATTAAAAGAAGTCTCTACGGATTACGACAAAGCGGGAGATGTTGGTATCAGAAGCTTCATGAAGAGCTCATAGCAACAGGATTTGAACAATCTACATGCGATCCCTGCTTGTATTACATCCGACGACAAAATCAATTCCTCTATTTTGGCATATACGTTGATGATTTTGTAACTCTTGCCAGCTCCCCAGCCTTCAAAAAGGAATTTTTGGACAAACTATCAAGGAATATAGAGATAGTCAATATGGGCGAGTTGACATTTATTCTTGGATTGGAGATCGAGTAAAACGACAATGGAATTTACTTGAGCCAAAAAGGATACATGAAGAAATTGTTGCAGAAATACGACATGACGGATTGCAATCCAGTTAAAGGCCCAATGGACGTCAATCAGAATTTGCACGAATTCAAAGACAGTCCTAAAATTGATTCTACTTTCTATCAAGAAGTAATAGGATCAATAATGTATTTAGCAACGATGACACGTCCTGATCTGAGCTATCCCGTCAGTGCCCTAGCACAATTTAATCAAGATCCAAGAGAGATGCATTTAGGAGCAGTTAAAAGAATCTTGAGATACATCCAAGGCACAAAAGAGCAGGGAATACTGTATCGAAAAGAGAAAGGAGAGCTTCACTCCCACGCAGATGCATCATGGGACTCTACCCCAGACGCTAAGTCATACACAGGGTACGTCATAAAAGACGGAACAGCACTCATTAATTGGAGAAGTGAAAGCAGAAAACGGTGGCGATGTCATCCACCGAAAGTGAATTAAATTCAATTTGCGAAGCACTAAATGAAATGCTCTGGACGGAGTATTTATTAGAAGAGCTTATTGGAAAACGCAATAATCAACATCAGAAGACAATCTACAATGATAATTCTGGAGCTATCCAATTGTTAGAGGGTTCTACGCAGAAAATGAGGACGAAACTTTTGAATCGAAAGTTTCACTATATAAAGGAGGAATTATCTTCAAGTGGGGTTAGGATTCACCAAGTCCCCAGCGAAGAAATGGAAGCAGATTTTCTGATAAAACCTCTAACGGCGCCAACATTGAAGAATTGTCTGAAAAATCTCAAAATCATTTAGGTTTAGAGTCGAATTTACATTATATTACTATTATTGTAAATGGACTCATCCCATCAAATTGGAGGAGAATGTTGAGGATTTGATGATATGAGGTCATCATTAATTTGTTTGGTCATTCTGCCACCAGTCTTATGACCTCACTGATGTAATGTTTTGTACTGAGTGACGTCTTTGACAGTTTTCAATGTCACTCAGCCACTTCTGTTCACAGAATAAACAGGTCGTTTGTTTTCTGATCCAATTCGTTTTTATTTGTTAAAACCATCCAAGAATTTTGACACTTGCTGCACTCTCGATTTCTGCGCAATGAGTAACAGCCACCGCAGCCACCATGAAAGTTAAAAACAAAATAAGCGAAATGGTTTTTCAGAAAATCAAATTAATATATCTGACCAAGAAGCTGTTAAGAACTACCTGAAGACTGCTTCAGCGAAAGACAAGCATACAATCTACACGAATTTGCAAGAGCAAGTAGAATTTATCCTAGAAGAAATGCGTGCACGCATTCGTAGCAATGAATCAAATTCAACACATTTCATACGTGCTTATATTCTTCAAACAAGAATATTTAGCTATTGTTTTGATGTGCTAACGGATTTATTTCATCGAATTGAGTATGATGTGCAAACACTGATGCGGGACGCCTTTAATTCGGAAATAGTAACCGAATTTAACCCAAAGGTGATACAAATCGTCATGCAGCTCGTGAATGATAAAAGAAACAAACAGCTATGCGATGAAAGTTTAATTACTGGACTAGGAAATACTTAAGTTACTTGAAAATGAATGGAGACATTTATAGGGAGGTTTTTGTGACGGCCTACGTTGAAAACACTAGGGCGTTTTATGAAACTAATCCGCAGGAATATCTTACTGGAGTGCACGATCAGAAGCTGTTAAAGCTATTCATGAAGGACTAGATGGACTAGTAGGGCTGTTGGAAAAATTATCAGAAGATGCAACTATGACGCTAGACACCAAAAGTGATGCAGAAACGTTGCTGGCAGGTGTATTAAACTTAGACTCCAGGTCAAGACAGGTTGGTCGAGAAAAAAAAATTTGAGAATTGCAGACCCGATATGGGTTTTCCCGATTCCTGCGCCGGAACATTGGATGTTATACATCTTTGACGCATCAAGAACGCCAGCTAACCTAGTACTGTATGATCCATCGGGCCCAGTAGGCCCGTGGTATCTGCAGTACTGGGAAAATATTCATACGACGTTGATTGGAGCCGGGATGTACCTACCGCCACACGAAATGAGAACCGCCAAAAATGGCGGAAATGGATAGCGACTCGTGTGGGCTTACAAGCTTTGTGTGATGCAAAGGATATTGTGTTAGCCCTTTTAATTCTGTCAATTAGAGACAAATGGACAAAATGAACATGGCATCACTACAAGTGAAGAGAGCAGATTGTGGCTCCAAAATAGTTACAAATACAATTTTCTCTGCTGAACAAATACCTGAGACATGTAAATGAGACTCCTGATCATGAACCAAGCTGCAATGAATCACCATTCATTAAATGGTTTGCAGATATTAATTCTGAAGCTGTATGTTTAATGCAGCATGATAATGGCATGTGACATCGGCGATCCCCAATATCACCGCCGTCCACTCGCGTTGCCATGCGACATACGACGCTGCACACGTCGGCACGTGCATGACGGTGCGTCTAAGTCACTGACTAAAGCTGAAGTGAATTACGCGCACATCGACAAGGAGGCGCTCGTGGTCGTTTTTGCCATCAAGAAATTCCATATTTATCTGATGGGCCGCGAGTTTACAGTTTTCACCGACTGTAAGCCTTTTTTGGGCATTTTAGGAGCGGACAGGCCAATTCCAGTCGTGAAATTCCAGTGGTGGACGTACTTCACATCAGAAGGTTAGAGCGTAATGTTTCAGAAGACACACTGACAGATAATTTTTCAATATTTGGTGCTATTGGTAAGATTAGATAGATAGATAGATAGATTAGTCAGGTACCTAATGTTGTTGTGTTGCAGATCGTGTACTGACAGCACGAACCAGATGGAAGAATGTCAGTCGTGGATACGGATTTATAATATTCTCCCGCTCAAACAATCAAAATTGTGCTGCCTCTGCGAAATATATTCGGAACGGGAGTTTATTATTTGGTGAAACACTTCAGCAGCTCGAAATCGCAGAGGACTTAGACATTGGAGCAAATATTATCGTATCACCTTTAGGTAAAGATGCCACTTTACAATCGTTAGGCCACAGAGCATAGTAAATGGCTACGAACAAGGTTATATGAATAAAATTATCAGGCCTAAAAACACGCTTAACTACTAGCACCAACTAGCAAAAAAGGAAGTGTAGAAGAATTAGTGCAGCAAGAAACACAACACCTTAGTCAAACCTCATTTGAATTAGCAAAATGCAGAGAAAGCAGTTGTTCCCACCCCTATAGTTACTCAATGGCTGAGGCACCTCTAGTGGAAAGAGAAAGAATTAACAAGGCATTGTCGCATAGTGAGACTATGGCCAGTAGATGCTACAGAATTACTACTACAGCAGAGATAGCAACAAATGCAATGGCTGTAAGGCAACTCATGAACCCAACTGATGGGAGTATTGAGGAGGAGCCAACGGAGGCTCCAAAAAGAGATCATATTAAGATTGCAGAATCAATCCCTTTTGAGATTGATTCTGCATTCCCAAATTTGGACTTTGCAAAGTACAGTGTAACTGATCGTAAAAAAAATTCAGAGACAACTGGAGACATTTGCAAACACAAGAAAGAGCTAAATCTCTGGCAGAAGAGTAAGTTTTAAATTAAATCAAATTATGTATTTATTTATTTATTTAGATTTAGACGGAGAAAAGAAGCTCCCTCAGGGAAGGAGATTGGTGACCAAATGAAGATAAAACAATGGGTTCGGAAGGATATCTACAATATGACTCTTCGTTTTTGGAATGAGAATGTAAGTGAATGAGGCAATCTGACTCAAAAATTTTCTGGAAGAAATTAGAGCACCAACAGTCGCCCATAGTCGCTATCTACAACGTCAACCAGGGAGCCAAGAAGATTGCGGAGAACCCCATTCATTATTTGAGGACAAAACACATCAACGTCTAATATCATTTTATCCGTGAAGCACAGGAAAACGGACTGGTCACAATCAGATATCTCCAGACGGATGCGATGCCAGCCGACGTGCTCACCAAAGAGTTATTTGCTCCAGAACACAAAGTCTGAGATCGGACTTAAAAGTTGTGTAATTGTTTTTCTTGAGGGGGTGTCTTAGTTTGAGCAACAAACCAATTAAAACCTTGTATTGGTCACTTGCACGTGTTTCAGTCAAGTGACCCCCCTTGGGAGCTATTTTTAGTTTCTTTCCCTTGTTGAATAATAAAAACTCACACTTGTTACTTTTACATTGCAACTGCTGCATCGCCTCCATTGCTTTAACAAATATAACAACAAATTCCAAAATTTTTACTTTTTTGTAATTCATATAGGTTTGAGCAATGCATAATTAGATTGCTTAAAGAGCACATGTTGGATCAGGTGGCCAAATATAAAAATGACGATGCAAAAGAGGCCACTGAAACTGGAAAAGAGCAACTGAGAGCCCCTTGGGATGAAAAGATATCCTTCACCTACTCAATATACAGCAGTGGGAATCACCTTGGTTAAAGAAAGAAAGAAATTAATAGATGAAATTAAATATATATATACATGTATACAAACTACATGTTTAAAATAATTATACCATTATATCCTGTTTTTCAGGTTTCAGATACTTTACTTGCTGAAAACGATATGTCGGTTAAAGGACATGTGACGTTTTTGATTAAAGAATCAAAATGTCTCAATTATGACACGGAAAAAATTCGATCCAAGATGTAAAAAGCTTTCCTAGCATGACAGCAGATCATAAATGCTGGAACATTGGTTCAGAAAATTTTCATGTAATATCCTTATCTGCAGCATTTTGAAATCGTATGTGCATTATTACAAAAACATCAAAAATTGTTTCTAATTTTTTTTCTCACGTAGATTTCTCAGGAATTTTCTCTAATCACACAAGTAGATGGGGTTGAAAAATTAAATTCCAAAATTCCTTATGTTTTTAAAGAATTATCGAATGATAAAAATGATCTTGAAAGTGGTAAATAATAAAATTTTAATAATGTAACAATTGATTTATATATTTATTATTTTTTTATTTAGATGATTTCGTATTACAAACATTATTCTTGATAGCCAATGCCTTGAATGAAAAAACAAATTTTTTTATTCATGTAAATGTAAGTTAATTTTATAATTTTTCTTTAAATAAATATACTAAATGTTTCATTTTTGTTTAGATTCCTACAAACACCCCACATATTGCATATGATGGTGACTCCACTTTGTCCCGATTATGTAATACATCAGGAAGATATTTATATATTTGGCTAGCCCAAATTTTCTAGTGCAAACAAGGTATTACAGTACCAGTATTATTTATTAAACATCAACCGGTAAATGCTGCACTCATTTAATGGAATGCAGTCTTACAGTACCAGTATTATTTATTAAACATCAACCGGTAAATGCTGCACTCATTTAATGGAATGCAGTCTTACAGTACCGGTATTATTTACTAAACATCAACCGGTAAATGCTGCACTCATTTAATGGAATGCAGTCTTACAGTACCAGTATTATTTACTAAACATCAACCGGTAAATGCTGCACTCATTTAATGGAATGCAGTCTTACAGTACCCAAATCATTTGCCAAATAAACTGCCAAAAACTCATAAAAAGAAATACAAGCAACAAAAATTAAAATTAAAATGGTTTAGAAGATTAGCTGTGGTCAAGTTATGTCCTAATATCCTCACTGAGGCCTCTCCAAGGAGAAATTCAACAACAAGTACAAGAAATACCATAATGGCGCACATGGTTCAAACGCCAACACACAAATTTTTACACCAGAGCTCTCGTCTAGTACCAACTGAATCGATTCCAGTGGTCCAGGGGCAACCACGAGGAGGTAGAGAGTTGGATTTGCTGCCCCCAATTCAAACTTTACACGGTAAAACAATAAAAAGATCGATAAATAAAAATTCGAAAATTTCAAGATGGCAGCGACGTAGCAAAATTATACACGGTCAACGTAGAAGTGGGCGACACGAGTATTTTAAGACTGAAAATACCTTTGTAACGTCGGAATAATATCACTGCAAACCTGATGAAAGTAACATGAGAAACCAAAGAATCCGATGCTAAATTATTCTGAAGATAACTTGAAGAAACTTACGACTGGGCGAACGACGTACGGGACAACCACCAAGCTGCGCTAACGGAAGTGGAGTGGAGAGGAATGGATAAAACGAATAAGCGCTTAGCGGGTGGGCAGTGCGGATTGGTTGAATGAATTAAGTCATTATTTCTCAATACAGCGCACTTAAATCATTATGTAATCGTCAAACATGTGATCCTAGTTCTTTCAGGGTGTGATAAAACCCGATCGAAAGGAAAATGGCTGTTGTATTGTCACACGCCCAAATATTATAATTTAATAATTTTTTTTTCTAACTCAAAATTTGTTTCAATTACTAAAAATAAAACGTATTTACAGAACAAAAAATATCATCACATTCCGGTATTTTTCAGGATTCACGCTTAGGTTTATCGAGTTACTGCAAGGACTAGTCACACCTTTTAAACAAACCGTTCAAAACGCAGCGATGAGATGCCAGTTGCCATCAAACAGTCATTTTTATAAAAACAACAAAATAAATCCAAATCGTGTCTGACGTTTCATTTTATTCTCATTTCTTAACTTTTATTAAAATGAAACTAAAATTTTTACAAATCACAACTCCCAAGTTCCAATAATCCAATATTACAAAAAAAATATTCTCCAACTCAAGTACCACACTAAATAAAGCAAAAATAAAACAAAAATGAAACAAAAACAAAAATAAAATAAAAACAGAAAATCAAATCAACCAAAAGAAGAAAAACAGTAAAGAAATCACTCGGGAGCCTCCAATCGTGGATTAAACGTGTCATTACCAATGATGTATATAAGAATGACTGGATTGCTCACCCTATGAGAATTGTATTTCATCCACAAATAAATGATGTTACTTATGGCTTGTCCAAATATATCAGTATTTTTAAAGAAAATCCTAAAGGTGGCACCCCACAATAGTGTTAGTTGCCACCTTGACCACCAGTCCAAAATTTTACTGACCCTAGGTCAGTACCCCTTTTCATCATCTCTGACCAAAACTGAAGTTTTTGCGTGTTTAAGGAAGATTTACAGAGACTTACGTGAGTTTTTACAAAGATAACAATGGGGAAAACCATCATTTCCAAAGTTCATGCGAAGCTGAACAAGAAGGCGGAAAAGTCCGCCAAACCGTGTTTGACCACGCGTGGCCAGAAAAGTAGGCCCACCGACTTGACGTCATCGCCACCAAGACCCTCGGGCGTCCAGGATTCCATCCCTGCTCCAGAAACGAACGTTCTTTCGGGAGAACAAACTTCTTGTGGCAAAGATGATCAGGAAGTTGAAACCTTTTGCGATTTTGGAGGGGTTTTACTACCCAAGGATTACCTAGAAGATCTCTTGCGAAAAGCATCAATTTTCGACCGACATTGAAAAAATAGTGATCAACTGTCACGGTGTGACATAAATTAAAAATGTAGGTGGTAGTTCATTTAATTAGAAAGAAAGGAAATAGATATACACTTAGCTAGTGGTGAGGAAAAAGATTCAAGTGCCAGAGCCTTTTGAAATGACAGGTGAATTGAGAGTGAGGAATGGACGGCTCTAGGGCCTGCCTGAGCGGGAGGGGGGAGAGAACTTGACTCAGCTTTAAATGGCTTGGGGGAAAAACCACTGGCAATAAAGAAAGAGTCAAAAGACAGGTTTCAAGTTGGATTTTGGTTAATATTAAGACAACAACAGGAATTTTGGGCTGAACTATCTCAGTTCACAACTCTCTCTCTCTCTTCTCTTCATCCAGTTCTCCTTATTAAAAGAGAAAAGGTATAGTATTATCTAAGACCGAAACAGTTTCGCTTCGATCGATGGCTTCGAACATCGGCATGCGCAACGTTTTTCAACACTATTTCGAACAACTTAGCTTCTTTTTTCCTCTCTTCCTTCAAATCCACACCTTTTATTCGAGTATCTGTCAGTCGTAGTCTTAATGGTCCCGTCTAAAATTCGAATCGTCTTGCAAAACGAACGAACAAACGATGTTCACTTCCGTCGCTTCTTGCGATTACTGCACACAGAACTCTCTCAAGTTCAAACTTGTTCGTTTAGCACAAAACCCCTTCAACTACGAACGTAACTTTTCGTTTTATTTAATTGATGCCTTTTTACACTTAATCGGAATCATCTTATAGACGCGAAAATCCTTTTCACGACTCAATTCTTCCAAACTTGCCATTTGGTAAACCAGTGGTTTCCAAACTGTAAGGCGCGCCTCCCCAGGGAGGCGTGGGCTAGTCTAAGGGGAGGCGCGGGCTAGTCTAAGTCTAAGGGGAGGCGCGAATATTAGTCACAGTGTGCAAGTTTTTGATTGGTTATAAGAGAAAATCCACTAATAAGGGGAGGAGGGGAGGCGCCGAGGGGAGGCACCGAATGATTAAATATTTTTAAGGGAGGCGTAGTAACATCAAGTTTGGAAACCGCTGCGGTAAACGATCGCTTCCCGTCATTCCAAAACGTGGCTAGACGTGGGCGGGAATTCGAATTTGGCCAGGCATGGGCCGGAATTCGAATTTGGCTAGGCCTTTCTTACTTGCAGTTTCTCCTGCACTCAAAAATTTCCCTCACGGGTTTTTCCAGATCAAGCTGGCAACTGCGCCAGTTTTGTGTATCAACATGAATATATTTATCCTTTCCTTTGGTCGTGCTGCAAAGCAGCAACGCTCAAAAGAATACACGCTTTTTACATGATCATGGCAAGATGGTAAGTGTTTTTATTCAACATACTTCAGTTACCTAGCAACTGCTAGTCATACAAGTTAGCGCAAATTGTCGTGACAATATCGCCTGTGCATTGTAACATTCATTAGTGTTAAACTTAGATAAACGAAATTCCTGGACACAACAGTCACAAAAGCGCCGTGTGCTGCACGGTGCGGTGAGTCCGGGTGTTCGTCACCGGTGAGATGCAAAATGACTTACACTCTGGCTGGTTATTCCTTTGTCTAG
>JAQIXU010002830.1:0-10732 GCA_034701245.1 Strigamia transsilvanica
CGACAAGGAAAGTCGGGAAAGTAGATCGAGATTTACTTTGTTGAAAGTCACTTTCTAAGGTTGACTTTTATTAATAGTGACGTCAAAAGCGGTACTTCCGTCTTCTAAAAGGAAAGAAAGCAAGGAAAGTTACTTTCCTTTCGTGTTTTGAATGCACCTACCGTAGTGTATTCGCCATCCTTAGCGAGTCTTTAATCCATTTGTTTGTTACAGACGCCGAATCATTCAAAATGAAATGACCAAAGGTCCAAACAAAATACTCATTTTACCTGAAGATCTGGTGTTCGTTTCTCCACGTTCTCTTAACACAAGTCGGAAGGTAAGAAATTTGAACATCCGAGCTTCCCTTGCATGGTTTTTACTATATAAAAAAAAAAACAAAAAAAAACCTTCAACCCTCATTTTATTTATACACAATTAGAAGAAAACGTAGAAAATTATCAGCTCTATGCTCAGGAATTAATTAATCGATTTATTTCATACATTTGCTGCTTCACTATCTTTTTATTTAACTTCTGCTTGAATTACATTTGATTTTTGACATAACTAACTAATTTCCAAGGCCGTGTTTTGCCATTTAATTTATTTATTTATTTATTCATTTATTTAAATTTATATTTTAATTTCGCATACAACCGAGGTATACTGTGTGCAAAATTCCGAGCTGAAAAGAGCAGTTTAGTTGCATTCTGTTCTTAATTCTCTTCGCATGGGTTATTTTCCATTTAGGCCATGCATGGCACTGAGGCAGCTTTTGATTGGATTTAGATCATTTAATCCTCTTTAATTGATCCCGGCGCCTTGAAAAAAAAAATAATTCCAACTAAAACGCTCCCTAAACCTTCATCGAGCATGGTAATACATAATAGGCAAATCAGTGAGTAGATGAGACGCCATTTTCGTCCACCTGACAGACCTACACTTAGTTGTAAACATGAAAATAAATAAATTAAGATTAAAAATTGCTCATTTAGTTCGGATTAAAGCAAGTTAATCCCGAAGGTAGAACGGAGATTAGAAGTAAAAAAAAAAAAAAGATAATAAGATTTAAAAATTAAAATAATAAAAATGTTTGGCGGCCATTTTGCAGAGTGCCGTTCGGTGTTTACCAATTTTTCAGTCATTAAGGCGCAAGCGTAGGTCTGGCAGGGATGAAATGGGACCCAAATGGAATGAAGGCAGCCATTTTCTTCCTCATACAGCCATCTGAAAGTCTGGAAGGAATGTTGTTACACCATTTCAAAGTGACGTCATTAGGCTGGCCTCATGGGCGTTCATTCTTACAGGACACACTTTCGCAGGTAGGATGGAATTTTTCTCAATATTTTAACTAAATTGAAAAGAAAAATTAAAATTTTTAAAATCAAATTAAATAAAAAATAATTAATTTCTATTTAAACATGTCTAATTTCATTTATTTTATAGGGAACGTCCATCTTAATGGCGGTTAATATCCACATTTATTTTATTTTATTTGTTTTGCTAGTTGTGTGTAGTGTAGGACATAGTTCTATAGTCTCCGCTCGGTATCTTGATGCCAAAATCATACTGAAAAAACCCTGTCTGCACGCACTTGAAGCAACAAATACACTCATACCTCGCTATACAGCCGTGATACGTTCCTGGAAAGTCGGCCGCCAAGCGAATTGCAGTATAATGAATCAGGGGAACGTACACAAGGGATTTCGGACATTTGTAACGGGCTGGAATGTAGCTTTTGTTTTCGCTTGTGTTTAGATAAAACACCTGTTTTTTGATAAAACACCTGTTTATTGTAAACTGAGGATACACCCAACCCTGGCTATACGGCCGCTCTTTATACGGCATTTCGCTATAACTGCCTTAGGAAAGTATAGTACTTTTTCGATTTACGGCTCACAATGTCCGTTATACGGCCAAAAAGTCAGGAAAATCCCGTGTACGTTCCCCTGATTCGTTGTACGGCTTTTTGCTTTACAGCTAACTTTTCCAGAACGTATCTAGGCCGTAAAGCGAGGGTTGGGTGTATTCATTTTGGACTACTCTGCCTCTTTTTGGCCGTACATCGAAAAATTGTAGGCCGTAAATCGAAACTTAGCCATAATTACACAAGGCCGTTATAGCGAAAAGCCGTATAAAGAGGGGCCTTGTAACGGGTAATCGCCACGATACCGGACGCAGACTGCAGTATTGGGTGTAAAACCTGTTAGTTTGTAAATGTAAACGACATAGTAATAGTGCATTTAATACCAAATGCTTGTTAGTATTGAGTAAACTCCCTCTAGTGGCTTTTTATTGACTGTTTTGCTCAAGTAAAAATGGGTGAAAATGAAATCCATCAAAGCAAATTATAAAACGAACAGAATGCAACTGTTTATGATAAGTGAAGGGGAGCTTGTTTCAGTGGCAAAAGCATCAGGTAATGTTTTGGATTTTTACACAGGCTACGGAAATCAATAATTTGGACAAACCAGACTTATTGAAGGGATCCCACGATTCGCTTCGTGGTAAAACGAACAGCAGTTCTTTAAATGATCGGCACATGTGGGATGAGGCGTCTTGTAGAGCGCGATACAATGTAGGTGCAATTAATTTGTTTTTGATTTTGTTTGCGTTTTCAGTTTTGTTTGTTGTTGGTTTCTTTGTAGGGAGATTTAGTTCATGTAAAGTATCTTCCTACAGATGGATTTGAGATCAAAAATAAAACCATGAAAGAGTTAAAAATGGTAGGAATTTTACGTTTGGTTTTACTGGGGCGATTCCGAATCGAAAGTCTAACATCGAAGGTTACCGTAGGATTATAGACTTTATCTCAGGTGAAATTTGTAGTCATTGGTTATTTATTTAATTAGTTATTTGATATTGAAAATTTCTGCCCGTAAAACTCCAACGTAGCAATTTTGTCAACGAGCACTTCAATTAACAGCTTTGAATAACAGCTTCTAACTTTCACCAGCAGACCGCACTGGCAATTAGCTATTCAAAAATATATATCTGAGCATTTGCCCCCCCCCCCCATAAATTTTGTAGGAAATTAAAAAAAAAATAACCGATGGTTTAACTTACGGACCTGAAAATTGTCCCTAAACAGCTAAGAGCTTGTACCTGTGGTTGCAGTTTCTATATTTGCAGTTTTTGGAGATGGTTTATGGCTGTTTTTGATGTCCATTCTGTCTATATAAAGCTACTCATTGCATTAATCTTGAACCAGATTCATTTAACAATAAGAAATTTAACAATCAGAAATCCTAGTACCAGTAGTTATATTTGCATGAGCTGTAGGGGTTTTAACGATTTTCCAACTCGACATGGTCATGACCCCAAAACCTTACATCTGTGACGAAAACTTGGAAAACCACAGAAAACCCAGCTGAAGACAGGTGGCAGATGTTCTTGCCATAGAAACAGTACATTAAATCAGACAAGAAACGGGCCCAATGCTGCTTAACTAGTGTGTGCTAACAGCAGTGGCGGTTTTAGTATTTGCGAGGTCCTACGCAAAAGCTGAGCTCGCTTACTCCTAAAACCGGAACAGGAACAGGCGATATGCTTAATGTGTTATTAACCATTTACAAATTCAAATTAATATAATGTACACGATAAATTTGAACGCTACAGTTCGCGCCCAGTATCTTGATGCTAAATTCAAACTGCGCATCCCGTTCTGCGCAGACGATTTTCTTCTTCCACTTCATATTTAGCAGTATTAAGCTTAATATTCGGCTAAATAATGCTAGACAAATGAAAGAAAACAACTATATTTCAGTACCATGTTGTAAATTACCGGTATACAGTATTGTTGTTTATTTACAATATTTCGCATTTTTAGGCCTAATATTAGGCTAAATAAGCACTGGAATTAGAAAATCGTCTGCGCAGAACGGGATGCACAGTTTGAATTTAGCATCAAGATACCAGGTGCAAACTGTAAACATATTTGAAGTGACTGGAGCAGAGGATGGTTGAGGAGAATTTGTGTGCCCCAGGATCAATGTGGGGACACTTCTGCGAGTAATTTGTTACTTATATTTACTTGATAGTTCAGTAATGCCAATCAAAAACTGAGATTGAAACTGCCCGAAACTGTTCTCGGCCCAGACTAATCGGTTAAGTTTGTGGCAGAACTACTCTTCTATTGTTCATTTGTATCCACGATGCAACGGCTGTGGACAGGTCAACACACACATCATGGGGTTTTGGGGCATTTAGTTCTAGCACTGGATTGCAGATGGAAATGTAATTTTTTTTTAGGATATAACATGTTGGTTAGAACTTCAAATTAATTATCTCTTAAAATCGAATGAAGTTTTAAGAGTGAAAATTTGAAACCAATCTGTTGATTAGTGTTCTTGTTCTGATTCCTGAAGCACCAAATGTGCATGCATTTCGATCCAAGCCTTATAGGTCACTGCGGGACTGAATAAATAGTTTGTTTATACAGTTCCTTTAATGGCGGATACTGACAACATATAAAGATAAAAGGACTCGAGGCGAGACGAGTTTACCAAGTGCTTGAAAAAGCCCAAGTTATTTAGGTCACTTAGTTATTCTACAATGAAAAGAACAATTGTTATTCATATGTTTACATTTCCTTTTTCATTTCATGGATTTTGTGCACATAATAACATTATAGCTACACACAGAAACACATATTTGCATATTTCGTCCTATAGACAAAACTAATTTCCAGAAACTGCAGAAACGGGCAACCAAGGTGTACTTTAATTCATGAAGCCAAGGAAAGATTTTAAAAGTACGAAATAGTCGCTACAGCGCACATGAGAGAAAATCAATTTCGGTTATTGCCCATTTGTGACGTCACGCAGCGTGCATTGAGCAGCCGTGCGCACACAGTGACGTCATCTATTATGAATTTCCATCCAACCGGAGTAAATACATGACGTCATAGTGCCCGTTTGTAAACAATGGCAGTCATTTTGTTGAGTACCAAAGGGGAATCGCTCCAGAAGTGTTTTAATTTGATTATTTATTCGATTATTTATCTATTTATTTATTTTTAGTTCCATGATTTGCGCCATGAAAATGTCAATGCATTTTTGGGCTTGCTTCTTGATTCTCATCATCCCGCACTTATTTACGATTTCTGCAGCAGAGGCAGCTTGGCTGTATGCAATTCATTTACACTTTTTAAATATTCGTGTAGGCCTATGTTTATTTCCAACTGAACGTTCTTTTGTTTTTTCCACTTCTCATTTCATCAATTTGTTTGCTTCCACTTCAATTTATAAAAATGTTTTTGTGTGTTCGTTGTTTATATGCTTTCTCTGTTTATTTATTTATTTTTTCATCTATACTTTCTGTTGTTCTTTGTGTGGGTCTTTTTTCGCTCCCCACAACCATTTCATTTCATTTTCTTACTGGGGAATTAGGACGTTATTGCGAGTGAAGATGTGAAATTGGATTGGGCTTTCAGGTTGTCACTTCTAACGGATTTAGTGCGGGTATTAATTCGACTGAAGGATTTGCTGAGATTGCAATTTGCGAATACACACTTGCATTTTTAGGGTATGAAGTATCTCCATTCGAGTGCGGTTCGTCAACACGGCCGATTAACTTCGAGGAATTGCATAATTGACTCCCGCTGGGTCCTCAAACTAACAGACTTTGGATTGCCGGCATTTTTCGAGTCTCAAAACATACCGCATGTAACTAGAAGTGCTAGAGGTAATTGCTATATCGCAAGAGGATGTATTGATTCAGTGGCGTGGCAATTGGGGGTGCAGTGCTTGCGGTTGACAAGGGGCCCATGGATGATGAAAATAGTGACTACACTCAACCCTCGCTTTACGGCCTAGATAGGTTCCGGAAAAGTTGGCTGTAACGCAAAATGCTGTATAACAAATCAGGGGCAATTTCCCCTGATTTGTTATGGAATTTCCCGATTTTTGGCCGTATATCGAAAATATTACCGTAAATAAAAATTTAGCCATAGTGGCACAAGGCCGTTATGACGAAAAGCCGTATAAAGAGCGGTCGTATAACGAGGGTTCAGAGTATTCAATAAATTACAGTTGACATCTCCCATTAGACTATCTCAGATTTTAATAATGGATTGTCGCATGTGATTAGAAAAATGACACTGCGCTGCCACGAATAAAACAGCAGGTGTGTTCAAATTTAAAAAGTCATTTTGTAGGTAGGAGAGAGACAATCCACTTTGAGGGGGACAGATTGAATGTAGCTATTAAAGATAGGAGAGAGAGACTCTTTCATTGAATGCATATTTGAAACACTTTAGATGTGCTTGCACAAAGCGTAGTTCTCCCTTAAGACAGATCTATAAGTTAGGAAAGAGCCCCAACTTGCATCTTATGTTGAAATATCTTTTTTGCTGAGTAGCTTTAAAAGCAGTGCTCTTATAAAGAATTTACTTTAGAATGTACTTAACTGAATATTCCTAGAGACTAGTATTGCTTTAATTTTGCTGAAGTAGTATTTCCTTAGGACTAATGATGATTTTAAATGTGTAGTTAAATTAGAGCTTAAACTTTGTTAACATGGGTATTTATACCTTGATTAAAGTGCACTACACACCAATCACCATTTTGGGAGCTTGATTTAAGAGCCTACATCTAAATTAAGTTCTGTGAGACCATCCTACTTGAACCAACAGGCTAAAGAGTTGCCACCACCTTAGCACCTTTAATAGCTTGCACATTACTGCAGACAGCCCCCATTGCACTGTTAAGGAAGTTGCCATAAAAAGTGATTGGTGTATGTCAAGCTATTCTGTTGTTACAGCTAACTAAACCTGTCTTGTTTGGCTGGTATTGAAAAGCAGTGGTTAATAGTGTTGCAGCAGACTGGTTCACATTTTAGATTTACTCTTAAGAATATGGAAGGATAATATCCACATTTGTGTTCCCACCTGACACAATGCTAAGAAGCATAATGAGCTGGTTGCAACCCATATGGTTCAAAAATATGTTTTACAATAGGTGCATTCAAAGTTTAAATGGATTCTCAAAATCTGAACTGAATTGTTTCTTACGGTATTGTCAGAATGTTGAAATGTCTTATGCTTTTTAAAGATTTATTGTGGACGGCCCCAGAATTTCTTCGCGACCCTAATTCGGTCGGTCGTAGCTCTCAGCCAGCTGATGTGTACAGTTTTGCCATAATCATGCAAGAAGTAGTGGTGAGGGGTTCTCCTTATTGTATGTTGACGCTTACACCAGAAGGTATGCAGCAAGAATGTGAAACATCCATAGATATTCAACTGGGCTTGTTGTAGAGATCATAGAGAAAGTGAAAAGGCCGCCACCGCTTATCCGACCATCGGTATCCAAGCAAGCGGCACCTCCAGAAGCCATCAATATCATGCGTCAATGTTGGGCTGAGTCTTCAGAAATGAGACCTGACTTCAATGCAATCAATGAACATTTCAAGAAACTCAATCAGGGAAAGTAAGTCTGCTTAAAGTGAAATTGAGAGACAAGTTTGAGGAAAAATTGATTTTGTTTCAGAAAAGTGAATATTGTAGATACCATGTTTCAAATGTTGGAGAAATATTCGAACAACCTTGAAGAATTGATTCGAGAAAGAACGGAACAACTGGCTGAGGAGAAAAAGAAAACGGAGCAACTTCTTCATCGAATGTTACCCAGGTAAATTATTAGGATTCGATCACTTTAGCGAATTTCATTTTAGCGAATTAAATTGTGGGTGGATCATTTTAGCGAATTTCATTTTAGCGAAAAAAACGTCTAGAAGGAAAACCCAGCCTTTGTATAGGCCAGGGGTTGGCAAACTTAGAACGGTGAATTGCCGAGTTGAGGAGTTGAGAGAAAGACCGCATGTGGTGTTCCTATGTCTTCGGATTCGCACACTGCTTCTTGGTCTGCAGAGCCTAAAATATTTACTATTTGGTCCTTTGCAAAAAATGGGAGCGTTCTGAGTGGTGACTTTGTTGGAGATCTAACCTTTCACTTGCACTGAGAAACCGAGTTATAGGCAGAGGCAGATGTTTTTGTCATAGAAGCAGCACTTTAAATCAGTCAAAGATGAGAAACAACTGGGGGTTTAGTAGGTCATCCATCCAAGTACTGACCAGGCCAAATGCTGCTTAATGCGTATGTTCTAATGAATAAAGTGAATCTTGCGGTGAAGCTGTTTCAATCCTTCGCTGTAAGCGTGATTATTCAGAAATCATTCAATTGATAGTGAATTAAACTAAAAGCTGTTTTATCTGGCATTGGAATGCTCTATTAACCGCAATATTTTGAGCACCCACCCATTTTATTTGTGGGAATGCTCAAATTTTGACTGCTGTGTTTGTTTTTGTGGAAAAAGAGGTGTCTTAACTAAAGATCTAATCAAATTTTGCATTCTTAATTTTGTTCTGAATTGGGTGTCGGCAAACATTTTTTGTCTATAGGGCCAAATAGTAAATATTTTAAGATGTTGTCGATATTGGTATCAGTCAAAGTCTAAAGGTAGGTTCACGCTTGTGTCCACACTAGATGAAACGCAAGAAAAATTAATGTGAAATGCATCACAATAGCCTGTTCATACATAAAGACGCGTATGAACCGGCCTAAAACAATAAACATTGCATCTGGTCAATAGTACCAGAGCAAATGTGACTCAACTAGAGTAGAGTTGCTCCTGATTGGCTGGACGTAACCATATTTCCATGCGTTGCATGCTTACTTCAACTTGGAGTTGAAGTTCAAATTTAGGTCAACGTCAAGAGTTTTCGAAGCAACCAGCTTGCGTTGTCTCTCTTTTTCTGTGTTTCATCAAGTGTGATCACAAATGTGAACATGAAACCATTGAAGATGACCGGAAATGTGAACCTATCTGTAAACTGACCTCAACATCTAAACAAAAAAAACCCTCCAGACCCGACCCTCGTTATACGGCCGCTCTTTATACGGCCTTGTACCATTATGGCTAAATTTGTATTTAGGGCCTAATATTTTCGATATACGGCCAAAAATCGGGAAATTCCATAACGAATCGGGGGAATTGCGCCTGATTCGTTATACAGCATTTTGCGTTACAGCCAACTTTTCCGGAACCTATCTAGGCCGTAAAGCAAGGGTTGAGTGTATACAGTAAAAGAATTATTAGTGCGGCTCTAGAGAACTAACCTGTAAGACAATTCGAATTGATCTTTATTGGGCTACATCGGCTTTAAGTAAAAGAAATTGAGATTCTATCGCACTTATCGGGTAATTCGAGGAGTCAGCCAAAATTAGAAATATTAGATCTTAATTTGATCCCAATAGGGTCTTAAATCCTCAAAGAAAAGTATTCTTATATTGGAATTGTCCAAGTTGAGCATCACCTCCTTCTGGGTTGCCTCACGACGATTGCAGCTGAATCACTTATCAGTTTTGCTTCAATGATGCAACGCAAGTTGAGCACAGATGAGTTTGAGGATGGCCTCTTATGGTCCATTAGACCACAACACCAAGATAGAAATGGGCCACTGGGAACTGACATTCTTTAGAGTAGAGGGCACCATCATTAAGACAACAAGAATGCCTCTGCCAATGGTGAATTTGTCGTTCCGCCGTCAGGGGTGGTGCCATTCGCGGAGAAAGAACGAAAGTAATAAAGTTAATACGGACATTAAGATCGTTTATTTCAAAAACAATAGTACAAAGGGCAACAGTACTAGTTTACTATTTGCCACTGCGTGTGTGCAGGGCCAGGGCAAGAGGCTAAAAATATTTTTGCAAGGCCAAAACCGGTGCCATAGAGAAGAATGCGTATGTAACAACGTGCCCAACAATTTCATTCGCAAATAGGCCTAGCTATCCCACAATTCAACGCGCGTTGCTAGGCAACATTTAAACAAAGCACAGGCGGCCATGCTGGTTGACAACTCGATTCGACGATTTGATTGGTGCGAAGTTAATATTCAATTTTGACATTTGCAGTAGCGTCGCGGAGAAGCTAATGCGTGGGATGCCGGTGGAACCGGAAGCGTACGAAGAGGTGACTATTTACTTCAGCGACATTGTGGGGTTTACGACGATTTCAGCGTACAGTACGCCGATGGAAATCGTCGACTTGTTGAATGATTTGTACACATGTTTTGATGCCACTATCAATGGCTTCGATGTTTACAAAGTGGAAACAATTGGTGATGCGTACATGGTGGTAGGGGGTCTTCCTATACGTATAGAAAACCACGCAGGCCAAGTATATTTTCGAAATAAATAATTGGAAAATGAGCTCCGAAGTATATTTTGTCTTGTTTGAGCAGATTGCTATGATGGCGCTGGATTTGTTGCATCAAAGTGGCCGATTTAAGATCAGACATATGCCTGGCACACCACTCAAATTGCGAATTGGTGTTCACTCAGGTGAAATCTAAATGGTTTTGGATGTTTTGGATTTTGGTTTATGTTTTGTTTTGGTTTGTTTAGGTCCTTGTTGCTCAGGTGTTGTTGGGTTGACAATGCCAAGGTATTGTCTTTTTGGTGATACAGTCAATACGGCAGCTCGCATGGAATCAACTGGAATTGGTAATTAAAAAAAACAACAACAACAACAAGAAAAATATGATTTGTTTAATTTTTTGATCGTTCATAAATTGGTGTTGTTTTGGTGATGTTATTCCGATATTTTGGATTGCGTGTGGATTTAGAGTGAAAACTGCGAAGAAACAAATCGAGGCCACAATTGGCTGAAAAAACAATTGAAATCAATTGAAAATCGATAAAAAGTTAATGAAATCAATTGAAAATCGATAAAAAGTTAATGAAATCAATTGAAA
>JAQIXU010002831.1:0-10731 GCA_034701245.1 Strigamia transsilvanica
CAAATTTCAATCAATTTTCGACAAATTTCAATCAATTTTCGACAAATTTCAATCAATTTTCGACAAATTTCAATCAAATTTCCACAAATTTCGAGGTGTGACACCGTTTTCGAGGGGTGACACCATCGATATCTGCCCCGGGTGTCACCCATGCTAGCTACGTCACTGGTTTCGGGTGCACATTGAATTTTCTCACTGCTGCTTCACCGTTAAGCTTTAAAGAATATTCGATAACATTTATTTTAAATTCAATGTCATACGAACGCATCTCCTTTGCTGTTGGAGTCATATTGCATACAATTGTATACCAGTATGCAGATAGTGAAATGCAGTGTAACAATTGTTTTTGTGACATTGTTTATACTGTACGGTGTGTTACATTTAAATTTAATGTATTCGTTAGAATCGTTACATACATGTACACGTAGACGTTAGACCCGGCGGCTAATTGTTCCGCAATGTAGTTTTCCATGTTGCGAGGCGGTTTTGGGAATCTGGGGCGGCCGAATTCTACACATAACGGTTTGTGTTCGAATTAGAAGGAAGATGGCGTCACGCATGGTTCTGGGCAATTCCGGGCCATTCGATGGAAAAAGCGCCACCGACTGGAAAAGATAAGTTATTTGGAGCGCATTGCCCAATTCGTGGCGGTGAACGACATACCTGATATCAAGTTGAAACCCCTACTTCTGACCCTGATGGGAAATAAAGCATATGGAGAACTCCAAAAAGTGGTCCACCCCATCGATTTGGAAAGTTTAGCCTATGATGAAATTGACGAACATATGAGGGCTCATCTCGAGCCAATCGCTCAGCCGCACGTGGGCCGGCAGAGGTTGGGCTTGAGAACCAAAAAGCCAAATGAATCCGTAGAAGAATATCTTACGGAGTTAAAGGGTTTAGCGCAACCCTGTGGGTTTCCGTCTGCTACGAAAACCGATAACGCGATATTAGATGCGTTTCTCCACAGGACAAATGATGGAGCCATGAGAAAGTATATTCCTGCAGGAAAATTTAGATCTTAAGAAAGTGGCAAAGCTCGCCACCGCCTACAAGGCGGCCATGGCGACTCTTTCTGGCAACTTCGTACCTACAGAAGTCTCCGACGTGGCATTACATCTGGCAGACAAGCAACAAGTTTTACAAGTCCTGATAGGATGTGCGGGGAATCATGGCGGCCCCCTAGATATAACAGAAACAATGCTAATAATTTTTCGTCGTCTAGGGCCCCCCGCCTGCGTTGCGGCGCGGTGGCCAGGGAAATAATGGACCATCTGGCGCACGTGGAACCGCCATAGCGTGTTGGCAGTGCAAAGGGCCTCACTACGGAAATCAATGGCCGGATTGGCGTCCACGTGGCCGTCCCCATAAACATGGTCGTTTTTGACATCGGTTTGGAGGAATTCAAGGGTCCCCAAATCGAACTAAAGATGCACGAGAGCATAACCCCTAAGTTTTATAGAGCACGACCTGTCCTGGTCCCATTAAGCGCACTGGTCGAGCAAGAAATTGACAGACTGGTGGTACAGAGCATCTTCCAACCGATCACCTTCTCGGAGTGGGCGACCCAACTCATGGTAGTTAGGAAGAAGGGTGGCACAATTAGGTTATGTGGGGACTATAGGTCCACCATTAACCTAGCCATCGAACCGCACCCTTATTGCCTCCCCGCAATAGCCGAGATTTTTGCATGGGTTGGTGGTGCAAATTTTTTTTCCAGGCTTGACTCTCCGTCATGCTTACTTTCAACTAAGGTTAACCGCCAACTTTGCAAAAATCGCGGCAGTTAACACTATCAAGGGGTTAATGGCAGTTACTCGCTTCCCCTTTGGAATTATTTCCAGTAGTAGAATATTTCAACGGTGTGCCGAGGAGGTAGTTGCAGGGGTCCGATGTGTGTTTATTTACCAGGATGACCTCTTGGTCGCCACCATCATGCAGGGCCAATATTGGGAAGGATGGTTTTAGTGGTCACAGGATTTTCGACACGTCAATCAGTTGCGTCGTCGTGAGGTACAGGAGAAAATTCCGTTTCTTGGAAGTGTGAAGAAAAGCCTACCTGTGCAGATCGACGAGGCACCGGATGTTTTAGTCGAGCATTGGAGGGCATCGATGCCGGTATCTAATGATTATGTTTTTCAGTTATCTGGATTTAAATCTGATATATCTTGGCACAAGACACCTACGCACACCGGAACATGCTATGAATCTGATATAGGTACTGTAATTTCACATTTTATGGAATTATTTAAAATAAAATTATTACACTTTTTCTTAAGCTCCACTGAAATATGCAGGTAGTGCTTCAGTTATATTTTTTAAGTTTTTGAAAACCAAAGGTGATATCTGCAATCCGGGCACGTACAAAGTAATGTATCAATTTTGTAAACAAAATGTGCTAACAGTAGTACATAAACCGCCAATCTGTACTTCAGATGGTGCCGGAAATTGTTGTTATTAATGGATTTCTACCTTCAGATATACTTAAAGAAAGGTGAAGTGAAATTACCATCAATTCTCAGAAGTAGAAGAGATGTTAAAATAAATACTGCTACCGTTCTTATGTTCAAAATGCTTAAAGCACGTGCCCAAATAATTAAAAATAAATTAATAATAATCAATTATTCTAATTTAGAACATTCGATTGAACTTGCCTTCGCAACCTTGCCTCAACCATGACGAATACAAAACATGCCAGGATAATTGTTACCACACAAAGATATATAATACCATGCAGTGCAAGTGAGTTTTAAAAATAAATGGAAAAGAATTGCTGGTTTCTAGACATGCCTTACACATGCTGCATACATGTTACAATGCATTTCATACATTTCCCTGTTTCATATTTTCAGGTTACCATTTCTGGACAACATAAACAAAGATAATTGTAGCAATGCTAAAGATGCCATAACCTCATTGGCATCTTTCATAAACAGTTCCTTAAAAGTTGATTTAATCAAAGATTGTGGATGTCACCAACCTTGTGAAGAAGAAGTGTTCGACACTTTTGTTTACTTTCAACATCCTAAAGCATCGGTAATCAATATGTTGTATATAACTGCAATGAATAATGTAATTGAAGGGATTACACAAGTATTATCCTACAACGGAGTTGCACTGTGCTGCGATATTGGAAATTGTTTTTCACTAATGCTTGGTCTTTGTATTCTTGCAATTCCACCACTCCTGCACAAGTTGTTTTTTCAGATGCTAAAATTAAAAAAATGCAAACCCACAAGCACAATCCCATGATGATATTGCCAGGCCATATGTAATTAAAATCAAATAATAACTACCCCAACTCTGTCTTGTTATATACACCATATGTTTTAAGTACCCATAGAGTGTAATAAATACTAGTTACTCCAAACCAAATAATTGTTATAATTGGAATTCGTCTTGGCTTGTGTCTTATTATCCGAAAAAGTGCGATTAGCACAGATTTATTAAAGATTTCCAAGGAAATAAGGAATGGACGTGGTTCTTGCGTAAATTTAAACATGACTAATTTTATTCATTCAAATACATACGTAGGTGGTTCTGCCACTGCTGTGAGAGAGTGTCATCACAATGTAACTCAATAGGTCTATTCAAATAAGCAGAGTAAGCGGACACTCCAGAATCGGTATTTATACTGGTGGCAGAAAAAAAGCGTGCGACAACTTCATCGACCACCAAATCTTGAACTGTTTTAATGTCATGGTTGCGGTTACCTTCCAACAACTGGAAGACCGTTTTATCATCCAATTTCTCTGGTTGGATCTTCTGTAATAACCGAACAGCAGCTTCCTCTCTGTTTCTCTCTTCATTGAATTTCCACTTGGAAATGCATTTAGCAATTGCATTGAAGCGTAACGGGCCAAAACATTCAATAAATCTGATCATTTCTGTTTCACTCAACAATTTTATGTTTTCACTTTCTGCTATTACGTCGGTGTTACCTAGGATAAAGCTTAGCAGTTTGCATTCTTGTTGGCAAAGGTCAAATTTCGTCGCAATAGTCCACAATCTTGGAAATGTTTTCATACTGATGTCATCGGTTAATCGTTTCCAGCAATGAAAGAGCAAATCCATAATTTGCATCATATGGCAGGTAGAAACTAACTCGGTCAGCAAATCGTAATCATTTCTCAAATTCGGTTCATTTACAATACTAAATTTCTTTTTGTTACAACAAAAAAAACGAGTTTGTTCTTGTGTGTATTTACTGTTTTATTTTTATGTTGTACATGAAGTTACTTTACAGTTAGAATTAGAATAATAATAATGGTGCTTGAGTCAAATATAATACAGTACTGTGCAAAAATAAGTCTTCTTTGCACAAATATAAAGCTCAAGTCTAACCAAACCAAACCATTAAATCTGAACTGACTAGTGAACTGTGCCAGAATATGTGAGTTTGTTGTGCAAAGAAAGAAAGTGAACCCAGAATACCAACAAATATTTATAACATTTAATCTTTTTTTTAAACCTGTGCAATTATTTAATACTTACATATTAATATCAAATTTATTTGATTTCAAAAAAATATCTAACTAACTTTGTAAAGTTTTCACAAACACACAGGGGTGTATTGGGACACTTGCAAAATGTGAGATATTTACATCAAAAGTTCATTTCAAATAAATAATGTAATCATGTAAAAGGAGTCTAAATAGGGACAAGCATTTCTCACCTATAAAAGTGTAATCTTAAATGCTTTAACATCTATATTTCTTGTAACGTAGTGCCTTGTGGTATTCTGTTATAGTTGATAACATTGTGCTTGTCATGTAGTATGTAGTATTAACCTGACAATGTCATCATGGGAATGTGAATGTGGGTTTGCATTTCTTTAATTTTAGCATCTGAAAAAACAACTTGTGCAGAAGTGGTGGAATTGCAAGAATAGAAAGTCCAAGCATTAGTGAAAAACAATTTCCAATGTCGCAGCACAGTGCAACTCCACTGTAGGATAATACTTGTGTAATCTCTTCAATTACATTATTCATTGGAACTATATAGAGATAATTCATTGCCACTGCTTTCGGATGTTGAAAGTAAACAAAGGTGTCGAACACTTCTTCTTCACAAGGTTGGTAACACCCACAATCTTTGATTAAATCAACTTTTAAGGAACTGTTCATGAAACTTGCCAATGAGGTTATGGCATCTTTAGCATTGGTACAATTATCCTTGTCTCTGTTGTCCAGAAATGGTAACCTAACAATATGAAAAAAATGTATGTAGTACATTGTAACAATGTTGAGCCCGAAATCCAGTGCGCAACTTAACTGAATTTCTATACTCGCAATTGGATGCGCAATGCATCTTAGTCCGATTATCTCTAAATTTCACAAATGTATTTTAAATGACAATAAAATAGTTTATTAAATGGCTTTTTAATAAACTGCTGATAAAGTAAAATTCTCAACTTGAGAATGTCTAAATAAACACTTTGAATACACTTGATAACTTAATAACTAATTTACATCTTTTTAGCTATACAAACTGGACATAATGTGAACTAATTACACTCAACCCTTGCTTTACGGCCTAAATAAGTTCCGGAAAAGTTGGCTGTAAAGCAAAATGCTGTATAACGAATCAGGGGCAATGCCCCCTGGTTCGTTATGGAATTTTCCGATTTTTGGCCGTATATCGAAAATATTAGGCCGTAAATAAAAATTTAGCCATAATGGCACGAGGCCGTTATAACGAAAAGCCGTATAAAGAGTGGCCATATAGCGAGGGTTGAGTGTATTGTTAAATATGACAAATAGCATACATTAGCGATTTCCCTCTGCCAGGGAGAAATATTCCTTTACAATATGGTGTATATGTATTTTACATTCTCTCCACTCCAGTGCTATGTCATAATAATAGTATAATTTGGGCATTTCCCAATCAACTGTTGCTATAACAACGGACTGAAATAGCTTCCTTAGTAATTATTAAATAAATACACAAAATAAACTATATCTAAAGTACAAAATGAGTAAACTAGGATAAGATTAACTTGATCTTAATCCAAATAACTTCTTGAGAGTCGCTTTCCACGAAACCGCCGATAATCCTTAACTTTCCGCTTACTCAGGAGGGCCGAGTAGTGCTAGCTTTCCTGTATTTCCTTTTTGCCATTTATTTTTAACTTCACAGCCGGAAAAATATTCCCAATGCACTTTGGTGACTTTGGGGTGGTCACCACAACAGATTTCAAGTATACAGAGAAACCAGCATTTATTTCTACAACTCACTTGCACTGGATGATATTATAAATCTGTTTTTCATAACAATCATCCTGGCATGTTTTGTATTCGTCATCGTTGAGGCAAGGTTGTGATTGCAAGTTCAATCGAATATTCTAAATTAAGAATGTTTGATTAATTTCAATTTGTTTGTAATTATTTGTGGACATACTTTTAGCATTTTGAACGTAAGAATAGTAGTAGTGTCTCTCTTAATATTTCTTTTACTTTTGAGAATTGAGGGTAATTTCATTTCACCTTTTTTGAAGTATATCTAAAGTAGACAAAGATTACGGCGTCACAACAACTTGGTTACAATTAAAGGTTATGTGTCCAGGAGAGCATCTACTATGAGGCTAATGAGGCTCAAGCTTCAGGGCCCCCGACAAACAGGGAAAAAATAGAAGTTAATTGGCCCCTAGCCTCAGGGCCCCAATAGGTCTAGCTAGATCCACCACAATATTCGCTCCAATATTAGTGAAGAATCAAACTAAAATATTTTGCTTGTGGCTGTTGCACCAGTTACGAGCCTCCCCAGGCTCGGAATGTACTGGAAAACAGAGAATACTGTACAAATTATGTTTTTTTGAAAATCTGAAGTGGCATTCCGGTTTGTGAAATTTTACATTTCAAGGTCTGGGGCCTCCCATCATTTAGCCTATTCTATTTACAAAATTGATACATTACTTCGTACGCGTCCGGCTTACAGATTTCACCTGTGTTTGGTAGCAAACTAAGAAATATAACGGAAGCAGTCCCTGCATATTTCAGTGGAGCTAAAAAAAACATAAATTCAATTTGATAAATTGAATAAAATTCGAAATTACATTACCGATATCAGATTCATAGCATGTTCCAGTGTGCATAATTGTCTTGTGCCAAGAAACGTTAGATTTAAATCCGGAGTACTGGAAAACATTCACAATCATCAAATTTCAAAGGAAATAGCAAAAGACCAAATGTGTGAGAGCGTTTGTGAGACAATCACGAGTAGTTTTTGTGAACTGGAAATTGATTTGCTACTTCCAAGGAAGAAACCATTTCTAGACAGTCTTTTTTACCATGCAATCATAATCATGCTTATTACTAGTGCTCTTTTTGTCATAAAACGCATTGGAACATTCCACCACCTTTTTTCGACGGATTTTTTTTAATATTATATTATATTATACATAGGATAATACAATTAATACAATTATGAATATAAGAGCACTGCTTATTACAATGAAATTATTTGTTAAAAGCGATGAAAACGTATGTTTTGATGATGAAAATCTTATCAAAACGGTCGTACTCGTTATATAAAAATTTTATATAATGACCCGCAATCTGCAGATTAGTTTGCATCTGCAAAGTCAAGTATGCGGATTCGGTACCAGGGCCGGATTTAGGTACTGCGGGGCCCCTAAGCTAAATTTTTTGCCCCCCCCCCCGCAACAAAAGTTTAATATTAAAAATATTAAAAATATTAAAAATACACTTACTAATTTATCCTGGGACAGTCGGATCTTTTTCTGCCCCCCCCCCCAATCTTCGGGGGCCCCTAAGCAGCTGCTTATTTTGCTTATACGTAAATCCAGCCTTGCTCGGTACACTTCATCGAATTTAGCTTCATCGAATTACTGTTCATCGATGAACAGTAATTCGATGAAGAGATTCAAAAAAAATATATTTTTTTAAATGTGTAAATGTGTGAATGTGTGAATGTGTAATTTTGAAAATATGAACACTTTATGCATATTGGTGGGCAACACCACGTAGGAATGCAAGTACACCCATTCTGCTCCTATCACGGATCAGCATTTCAATCCAGCTTTTCCGCTCCAACACTCATTGCCTCAGTCAGCTGGATGACATGCTGGCGAGTAGCATCTGGAAAGTGAGTGTGTTCGGTGGTTGGGTTCACAAAATGCGGTTGCACTGTGTTGAGTGACAATTGGCCCTTTGCACTTATTTCATTTCACTAGGAATAGTGTAGTTTGGGTAGCGTCGAAGAACACAGCTAACGAGTCTTTATTGCTGTATTTTTTTTTAATTTTAATTTTAAAGTTTAAGTAACCAGCTAGAGCTTGGCTAGAAACTATTTTACACATATGATGGAAAACTTACTTTCTTAACTATCTTCATTGCAGTAGTATCCATTCTAGGTGTTTGGAGTTTCCACACATTCTTTATTGATGGTTTTTCCCTTTTAATAGTCATATTCATTAGATTGATAAAATGGATCTTGCATTCATTCATGCCTATAGCTTTGGCATATTTTCTCCTGTAGCGAATCATCATTGGTCCATCCATACATGCAATTATATTAGGTAAATACAATGTGTTGTTTTCTTGAATAATTACTACAAATCTTGTAGGTTCGCTCAGATAATATGATATTCTTTCCTTGCTCACATAGAGTGACAGTAGGACACCAACAAAAATAAGAGTTAAATGAAACAGTTGATGAAGGACATGTTTTTTTTGCAGTAACAGTAGTGTCTTATTCTGTAAATCTGCAATTGCATTTTGTTTCTGAACTGCTTCTTGTATCTTATTGGTAATCCTCTTCTTGATGCTAGATTCAAGTTGAACAGGTCTGGTATACTTATACAAAAGGAGCAGAACAAGTTGTGCAATTTCAATTATAGTAAGAAGAGAAAATCCCAATGAAAATCCCAAATTGCCACCAAAATCCGCTAACAAATCAGGAATGTTGTAAATATAGACTTCTTTCATTCTAACAAACGTCTCTTCTCGAACAGAAATGTGAAGGCTTACAAGTTCTTTGCTATTTTGTATATCTTCAAAACCTAACAGAGATGAATGATTTTATTTATTATGCATGAACATGTATTTAGATTACTTAACGATCACCGGTGTGTATTATAAGGAGATAAACATTGCTTTGACAAGGTCTCCAGCAGCCACATTGTAATGACGCCAATGTAGCCATTTCGTGAATGTACGAGTCTTCATACACCTTAGCCACAATTGATTTGTTCGGTTCTAAACTGCAGTCTGGCAGACTTTTGTCTTTCATGTAAGGCAACCTAATTTAAAAACCCGATAGTATGCAATGTTCAATGGTTTGCTTTGTATAATAGATCTTGACCTGCATTCAGGATGAGTTAATTGAGTTTGTTTCATCACACATTCTTCATAACATTGGATTTGTTTCTTCTGGTGTGGCTCACAAAAAGGATGTCTCATAGGTAAAAATTGATACTAACAGGAAAGAAATATACCATAGATGCTCTCTTTGAACATGGGGTCTAAAGTAATAAGGTATCCTTTACAATCTGAATTGGCCAAAGCAACTGTATTCAACATCTATGTAAATGACTAAAATAACTGCCCATATTAAGCAAAAACACTAAATAACTGCCCATATTAATCATAAACACTAAAATAAATGTTTAAATTGATCAAAACGTTCGAACCCAATATTTAAATTGTGGGGCAAATCCAGATTTTGTCAATAGAGCGCGGTTGTTCTATCTGAGCATCTACTGTACGGTAATAGTAGGTGCATTCATAAAACAATTTAGACTAAACAGCACGTTAAACACATATTTAAATCACCATTTAAAATGCTTTTTCTCGAACTAACTTGCAAAATAGTAGCCGATTTAGTCTGTTTTCCATTCACTGGGCATGCGCACGGCATTTAAACAACAAAACGTCCACTTTAACATGACTTTACAAATGCGTTTAGTATTTTTATTATATCTAATCATAGTGTATCATTTTTGTAGCCACAATACAGTTTGAGCCATCCAAATATTAGGTAATGCCTTAGGAGGGGAGGGGGTGTCAAATTTTGTTATGGGTTGTTACGAATGGGGAGGGAGTTCTCAATAATCTTATGGAACATGTAATAAAAATCTAATCAAATTAAATTTCTTTGACGAAATAATACGAATTTTTAAAAATGAGCAGGGGGGTGGGGGGGTGTTTGCAATTTATTACAACTATCTTGGTTTTTTTCTCTTACTTCTCGAAAAATAAATTGACTTTTCATCTCTAATCCCATCGGAATCAAAATGGAATATCGAAATGGCATGAGGCCACCATTGAAAGCTATCTGTATATTATATTAAATTTGTCTGAATTCAAAATACAGGTTTATGGCATAAATTTGTTTATTCCAGTATAAACTTTATACTGAAATAAGCATAATAGAGAGTTTGCGGAAGGGTGCTTCTGTGTTATAAAAAGTGGAGTTATAACTTTATAAGCGTAATATAACATCATAAAGAAGTTTACAAATGTGTGTGTTTGCGGTTTAATACATTTGAGTTATAAAGTTATATTATAAAACTGAGTTAGAAACGGAATGTGATGACATATGTGGCTACTGAAAATTAAACAACATTAAACAACATTAAACAACATTAAACAACATTAAACAACATTAAACAATTCTTTGATTGCTTTTAATCCAGTGGTTCTTAACCTGGGTTCGATCGAACCCCAGGGGTTCGGTGAGTCAGTTTCCTGGGTTCGGCGGAGGTCAAAC
>JAQIXU010002832.1:0-10731 GCA_034701245.1 Strigamia transsilvanica
TTTACCACATTTACTAATTTTACAGTTAATTACACAGTTTAAAGAAAAAAAGTTATAAAGATGGGGCACAACTCCTCCTCTTCTTCTTCTTCGTCTGGTGAATGGTGATTCTGATTCATCCTTGTTGTTTCTGAAAAAAAAAAAAATATATTTTTGCCTTTGCCTGCGTTGCGTTATTTTTAGGCGTTGAGGCCTGTTCTATTTGCCATTCTTTAATTATCCTATACACACCAACGTGGGGCGCTCCAACCAACGTCTGCCATCAACGATGCCATGCTTCAATGGCATTGCTGGTACAAGGTAAATGTTGCATTATCATTTCATCCACACTCCAAAGTACAGGTGGAAACAACGGTGGAATTCGTAAATTAATTCCATTCGGTAGGCGTCTTAATTCTCCCAAAACATATGATTCAAACCAATTCAATAGATTATTCATTTCTGGAGGAAATAATGGCCGTAATAATCCATAAGCATCACGTATTTCATTGGGTGGGAAAAAAGCAAGTGCAGGTAATTGTTGACACAATAATTAAAATTCTTCATCTGCAGCATAACGTTGCTATAAATAGTTTGATTTACAGAGGCAGGGCGTTTCCCGGAGACAAGGGTGAGCCAGACTACAACCGGGAGTTGACGCGCAGCAGAGAGCAGCCGACGTCCCGCAGCTGACCAGACACCACCCGGAGCTGAAGATTGGAAACCAGTTAAATCATCACCACACAAGGTCGTACAAAATTATGTTATAGGTGTATATTTACCTTAGTGTTATCTTGCACTTTCCTCCTTGGTGATTGGTACTATTGGGGTCTTCAGGGTTCTATGGTGACGGTTGGAAATTAGGCTTTAAGCTAGCCACAGAATTGTTATCTAGACTGTACTTTTGGGGGTTATATTGGAAAAGAATAAATTAGATTAGAAGCATTGCAAAAACCAAGAACGTTCTCTTGATTTCTGTCATAATTACACACACCTCACACCTCAGGGGAAGCAGAAGTTTTCACCCAAGCAAAGTTGGGTAAGGAACCTGAATACTTATTGTCGGCAGTGCACCATAGTTGCAAACAGGTAGGTGCACCCTGACATCTGTGTATGAAATGGCTTGTGACATTTCACTTTCGATAGAAATTATTGCTAAGTCTACTAACCGCTCTTGGCTCGTTGTCGTACGAAGATAATTTTTTATCAAATTCAACTTCGAAAAGTTACGTTCTCCACTTGCCACTGTAACTCATGTTTTACGAAATTTACTCGTTGGTCATCTCCTGTCCACTTGTGCTGCGCGATGTGCATGCATTTCTGGCCCTCCAACTCCTCCAATTTGCTCTTGAGTTCTGTGAACTTGCCACTCCACAAGTCTTTGGTTTTCAAATCCAGCAATTGCATTTGAAGCGATCCAGCATCAATTCTAAATGGCTCAATGTTGATCTCATTTGTATTTGTGTTGAGAATATTTACTATAAACGCGAGAGTACTTTTGTTTGAATTGAATTACTCGAGTCTCTGAGCGAATCCATCCTTCATTTTTTTTACAGCTATGCTGAAGTAATTTGTGTCAATAGTTGCATTGGTCTCATCGTGATGTTGCTTCAGATTTTTAAAATGAAGTAATTTGCCACTCTCCATGTCTTCAACAAAATGGAGTAATTTTTTTTCGAAACAAACTGGGTACGCTGCTCCTTTGCGCACCATGTCTTGGACTTCCTGGTGAATTAGGTCATGTTTTTCTAAATCAGACACTGGCGAGATAAATTTATTCTGAATCGGCGATTGAGTAAATTCTAATCTAACTCCTTTTTATCACGACTGTTTTTTATTGAAAAAATTATGTAAATTTAATTGTAAAATACAACAAATGATAGTAAATGAAAACAGTGGTTAAAGTTAATAACGTTAATGGTTATAATAAGTGATATAAACATACAAAATAAGTAAAATACATATGAGTGAGCGCTCTTTTTTTTTAACTCTTAAATATAATAAAGTAAACAAATTTAAAAAAAAAAATAAGATATTAAAAACTAGCTAGAAAAAATAAATTTAAAACAACATTAGTTCAACATTCTACGTGTTTTCTTGGATGCAGCAGTAGGTGATGCTGATCATAAGACACGTTTAGAGGCATGATTAACCTTCTTAAAAAGCCGTACGGGTATGTCAGCCAGTTATTTTTTCTATAATTACACGTTTTGTCATATAAAATCTGTAAATTTTTTCCTCACGATGCGTTCAAAGTCAAAGATTTTTACGAAAAAATTTTTCACAGTTATAATTTCACTTTTTTTTTATAGTTAACAATCATGTTTTTCACCGCTTCAAATGTTATTTGTTTACTAGTGCTACAATTCAATGATAAACCTTTTACTTTTACTATCACTTTAGTGGAATTGTTTTTGGTTTTTAGCTCCAGCGCATGCAAATCGTTTGATATAACTTCCCTGCCCAAACTGACTTAATTCGTCCGTCATCTGACCCAAAAAGACTCGTGGGTATTTGATAGGTGTCTAGAGGGGAAGTAATTGCCACTATAGAGTCCGTATCACAGTATAAAACCCGCTCACCTAAAGCCTCTAAATATTTGTAAAGCTCGAGTCTAGATTGAGCGGTCACGAAAGCGGCAATAACAACGTTAGTATGCTTGCCGGCCCCTATAAAATTGGGTTTCTTACTCCACTGCAAAATTGTAAGTTTAACCAACCCGCAAATCTTCGAGATATCCAAATCGTCGCAGTTGGTTATAACCTGCGGAAAGCCAGTCGGGTAAACCCCGTCTCTCATCTGAAATGGGAAAAGAGAGCATATGTCTTTATATTCAATTTTAAAATCACCGTGACTTGCAGTAAAGCCTTTGAGCTTCCACTCAATCCCCAAAACACGAGTGTTTTGGTTTGATTGGATCAAAATGAGCAAAAGATTCTATAAACTCTTTGAGTTCTGGGTCAGACTTGATTTGTGAATCAAATTCACACTCTTAAATCTGTGTGACCTCGTAACCGGCAGTTTCGAACGAGTTCATCTCATAAAGGGTTTGTTCGTATAAATCTTGGATAGATAAATTAGAAAAAAACCCGTTTATGTAACGATTGTGCGGGAAACACCTTACACATCCATGATGGCAGCATCCGTGGAAAAAAAACAGGCGTTTATGATCGGGTGTGTTAATATTGACACCATTGATATAGTGACCCATTACCCGTATTTCACCACCCTCACTTCTACCATGTTTTATGTTTAAAGTCGGGTCTTGTTTTATTAACCACGAAAGCCATTTTATAGCAATCATGCTATACTTCCTCGCGGGTTGAAAACCATCCTGGGAAATTAGCGCAGTTTGATCTTTCTTTAGAAATCTCTGTCTGAATAACAGGTTGATCGCCGAGGGGAGGGTAAAGGTTCGAACAAATGCATCAACACCATCACTATGTTTAGCAAATAAATCGCGGAATTTCATACAGGAACGACTGAGCACTTCTACATCAGCCTTACAGTAGGAAACCAGCTCATTACGCATATGGAACGTCCCATCTTTATGCTCCGCGTACCACAACGTGAATTCTTCACGTTTATTCGGCATCATTTCATCAACCCCGTAAAATTCAGGCGTCGGGTAAGCGCCGATATAGTTATCGCTAAGTTTTTTAGGAAAAAAATGAGGGTAAAAACCTTTCTTGACTTCTGTAATGCCAAAAAACCCGAGCAGATTTGAAAGAGGTACCGACAAATAGCAAAACGAGTCGACAAATCGGATATTATAATAAGACATAAATAAGATTTTATTACCCCTTAACGTTGTTTTAGGAATCTGACCGTGCTCCAGTAAATACCTAAAGATCCAATTCGAATCGTAATTTTGCGAATAATGCGCAATAACCGGGACATTTTTATTTCGGTAATTTTTAAACAACCAGTTGCAGAATGTTTCGCAAGCGTTTGCTCCCTCAAAGACCCTCAATCGGTCTTCATCGCAGTAGTCACAAGCAGCCTCTGTAGCCAAGTTTTTACACGCGTCGCAGACGATTTTCACGACACATAAGTTCACTTCGTGAACGTAGACATCGCGACCGTCCTTATCATGAAAATCGGCGAGGCGAGATTGACTCATCTCAAAGTCGTAATACAGAAACTGCTTCGCTGCAGTGTCGGCTGTATAAAACACTCATGGTGCTCGTCTGGTAGCAATTTTTACATTTGGTTTTTCCGCAAATATTGGGCGGGTGAGCTTGACGGGTGTCGATGGTTTTCCAACAGCGCGTACATTTCCGCCAATCTCGACATGTTATGCCATAGCTACTTGATTGTTTGTGAGTGTTGTAAATTATAAACCACGCAAACGAACAATGTAGACAATGTAGGCTTGTAGGCGCTTTAACCAAGATGATTTTCACTTAGAATAAAAACTCTAATGTGTTCCACATACAGGAGAAATAAAGTGTCCATGCTAACGTGATGAAAGTTAAAGCATAAGTGAGTTTATTCAATCATAACACTCAACAGGTAAAAATATATACAAGTAGTCACAATGTGACACTAATAACTATGAAATACAGTAGTCACATTGTGACAATGCTAAATTTAAGCATGTACAAAAATACAATAGAAATAAGATTGAAATGAATACAAAAATGAACGGGAATAAATTTCAAGATAAAGTAATTAAATAGTGTTTCACTACAGTGAGCATCAAAACACTCGGTGCTTTTAAACATACGATGGCACACACAGCACGGAATCCATGTTTTCATGACGCAAAAGTTTCGAGTTTACACGCTCGACATGTGCCCGCACATGAATGTGGAAGTTGTTTGTTATTGTAACCTGTGAAACATTTATTGCAAAAATAAGAACATTCTAAAAACTGCGTGATGGAGGTAATCAACGCTGCGTATCCGTGGTATAAAAATAAACATATCTGTTTGTCTCGAGCAGGGCCTGTATACAAAATCTCCTTCCAAATACGGTTATCGCTTGTGAACACTATAAATTGATATTCGGCTAGATAAGTTTCAGATTTACGAATCTCGACCAAGCTGCATTGAGCGAGCGGAACTTGCTCATTTTTATGTAATTCCATAGCACGAACTGTCTGGATATCTCGACCTCTGCGTATGATGGCATATGCCCTGTCATTTTCTAACCTAGCGATACCGCAAATAATAGCTGTCGCTATGCAGAGCTGGTCGTTATTCCGTATCATAACAACGCTTCTTTTGCTCGATAACCATTCGTCAATAAAAAGCTTTGAAGCGGAGTCACATTTCCACGATCCACCTTTCGGTATAGAAACCGTCGTTATTTGAATCGTGAGTTTACCGTCCAAAGATATTAATTTATTACTTTGAACTAATTTTTGCAAGCCGACCATGATCCATTCGGTAGACCATAGCTCTTTTCGGGTAAAGGGGGCGTACACTCCCCGTAGTCAAACGCCGGGCAGTCCAATTAGGCTCATTAGTTGCGACAGCAGCTGCTTTGATACCTTGAACCCATTCCCCTCCCCCAGTTATAAAATCAACAACAATAATAATAATAAAACCCTCAATATCTTCATTTATTATGAACATAATTCTTTAATTTAGAAAGAAAATTGTATCTTTTTATCACATGAATGTTCCATATGAGCTGATTTTTTTGGTTTTGATTTTTTTAAAATAAATATGAATAAAAAGTAGTTATATGTATGGATGTTTTTTATTTAAAACAAAGATGAAATTAAGGTTTTTTTTATTCAGTTAAGAGTTAAAGTACATTAACTCTTTTAAAAAGAAAAATTAATCGGGTAGCTATACTCGTGATGAAGTTCAAACAGATTACAGCTGGTCGAGAGGAACATTAGCTGTATTTAAAAACAAGAACACCTAAATCATAGTAGTCTACTCTACTCCTCCTAAACCATTTAAACACCAAGGCAGCTGATAGTTACAAAAGCTAGTTGTACTTGACTGTAATAAATGAAAACCCCTCTTTCACGTGACTGTTAATTAAATGCTCTACTGTAAATACCCGAGAAAGACAGGGCCTAGTAAACACAACCATAATAGCGATAGCGACTCGGATGATGATGAGGAAATGCCAGTCAGGGCACGGCCCCTAACCTTTACACCGAGCTTCCAACCAAGGCCGCTGAGTAATATAGGGTTTGATCACAGAGCCCAGCTGAGACAAGAACAACCGCAGCAGCAACTACAATAACCTCAACAGCAGCAGCGTCAACAACAGCCGCAACCACTCGCCTAAGCGCAAGTACAGTTACGCCAGGTTCGGCTTCCGGCGCTAGCGCCGATTCCTAGGCCGATAGCGCATGTACCTGCACCATGAAATGAAAACATCCCCGAACTACCGCTTAATTTGTTCGTGCAGCTGCAGGTCGGCGAGCACGTCCTATTTGGTGATGAAGAACACCTGATTGACGACGATCTAAATGACCCCGAGTATCCCGAGGAACAACAGGAGGGGAACTTAAGAACCCTAATAGGCGCTATGAATACACTCACGAATATTCTTGTAGAACAATGCGCAGCGAGAGCAACGTGTCGCCTTAGGAGGATGGAACGCTTTCGACCATTCCCCATGGGGTTGTATATAGTCACAGTCGACACAGTAGAAGAATGTGCTATTTGTATCGAAATGGTACTGCGCAATGTCTACCATGTGGCCATTACTTTCATATCGACTGCATACGCGTGTAGACACGCCGGACTCGAAATTGTCCCGTATGTCGCGCGCGCGAGCCGATGCCCCAACCAGCTGTAATCGTTGAACCTATACCAAGGGCCGCTGAGTGCGGTAAGAAAAAAATTAATTTTTTTAAATCACTTACGTAAAAAATATTAACGTTATTTTATTTTTATTCCATAGATTCCATAGATTCCACTCTTGGCTGGAGTTGAACATCTGAAGAGAGTCCATACACCATACATATTTTTAAAAAAAAACAATAAATACACGTATTTCTTTTTCATAAATACTTTTTTTTTAATAAAGTACATTAATATATTCAAGATGGCTTTCCTTAAGGTTACTGGGTCTATTGGGGGGTAAAATCGAGGCTGTTAATTATCCAGCAGGTGGGCTGATGATGGAGTGAGGGGATATCAAGAGTACTTCGAGGCAGCAAGTGGGCAGATGAGGGGTGAGGGGATATCAAGAGTGCTTTGAGGTATTTGACTGTTATAGTTTATGAAATGCACATAAATGTTAACTCACTCTGTGTTAGGATGTTGACATCGCAAGAACGCATGAGCACATTCGCAAGCTGGTCGTACAGTTCCATCCCACCTCAGACTTTAGCCGACGCTGGCTTTATTTTCCTCGGTGATCGGGATATGGTGGAGTGTGTTTATTGTCGCGGTCGAATCAGTCGTTGCGTTAAAGATGATCAGCCTCTGATGATGCATCACTGTTTTTTCTCATTTTGTCCGCTGGTTAGAGCATTATTTGAGGATAACAAATCCGAAGAAGCATTAAATTCATCAGTTGAAAATTATGATGAAATTGATATTTAAAAATGAGAAAATGAAACTGTCATATAATATATATATTTTTTATTTTGCGTGAATTACATATTCAGAAATTTTTTTATAAATTGTTTGCCTTTGTTATAGTCTTTTTTTATGTTAAAAATAAAAATAAATGAGAATATATTTTTCTTGTGTCTTTTTTAAATGTGAGTAGTCCACACTCCTTTACTAGACTCGAGAACATGTTGTTTACACAAACCAACATCCGATTCAGAGGTGGTCAAAGTCTCAGTCATATTTGAAAATTTAAAAAATAAGGATTCAAACAGAAAAAAAATAAAAAAAACATACCTTGAAACTCTTAAACATTGTTTTAGATAAGTTTAATAATCTGAACATCATCTTGAATAAATCATATAAAAGTTGTTGTTTATTAAAAGTATCGTTTTTAAGTTCAATTATCCTCACCCTCCTCACTATAATTAGTTTTTACCCTGAAGCACTCTAGATACTTCCTCACCATCATCAACCCACCTGTTCGGTTATCACTTTTGCCCTCAATAGACCCAACAGCATTAAGGGGTGCCATCTTGAATATATTAATGTGCCTCCAACACACCCAACAATGTTATCACCCCTCTCCATGACAGCCATCTTGAATATATTAAAGTGCCTCCCCCCAACCTACCCTTTTGCACTCAATAGACCCAGTAGTGTTACTACACCCCTCCATGGTAGCCATCTTGAATATATTAAAGTGCCCCCAACCTACCCTACTCTACCCATATGATTTCTTTTGATTTTTAATTTCTGTTTATTATTACATTGTTTTGTACTTTTATGTTTATGTAAGCATTTTTATAAAAAATAAAAAGAATAAAATGCTTCATGAACTAAAAATTATATTATTTTATAAAAAATTGGAACCGATCCAATGAATTTGTATGGGTTTGTATTAAAATAACTGATTCGTTATGCAGCATTTTGCTTTACAGCCTTATCTAGGCTGTTAACCAAGAGTTCAGTGTACTGTTTTAGCATATAATGGCAAATCTTTGATTTTTTTCATGATTTCTGCTTTGTTTTTAAGATTATGAAACAGTTCTTCAGATGCACGTATAAAACAATCTTTGACGTACTGCAAAGCTTGCCAGATTTACATTATTGGAAGATTGCGCTCAGTTACTTAGCTTGGAACTTGACTGTTGTTGCTTTTTTTGGACCTCTTTAACAGCATTTTTTCGTGCGTCACCGGTTCGATATTTATCAGCAAACTGGGTATGTTTTGTGTGCGAGTTTTTTCGTGGCAAATGAGACAAGTCGGAAGGCCATCTGTGTTGCATATGAACGCAAACGACTCCGTCCAATCCTGAATGAATTTTCGGTTTTCTTCGTCAGTCCTTTTTTTTTTACCAGATGCCATGCTGGGATACAGTTGACCATTCTGATATGAATGATATCGTCTCGGGTGAAGAATATACAAATATTTTTGTCATTCGTTGATTCGGTAATATATCTCCCCACCAAGAGAGAAGGTCTCGCTACCTAAAGTAGAGCTCATGGCTGTTTTTGAAAGGAAAGGCGAGTGTAGCAAAATCTGAGCTGTATTTACACTACGTAACTTCTCCTCTTGTGTTCTCTCACTCCCTGTTTTTACTTTACTTTCCATAGAATGGTTGCTTTTTGTCTAGAAGAATAAAGACTTTACTTGAAATAGCAAAGATCAAAGATATAGATGGAAGTTAGGGTGTTACCTTGCATCTAACAGAGCTAAGGCAGATCTGCTCTCGCGTGTATGAACTCAAGATCTAGCAGACCAACGACATACCTGTAGAGTGTAGACTATAGACAATTTCGTTAAGATAGGTTGATATTTGCTAAAACTCTCTGAAATTTTTAATAAGTTTTTGTAAATTTTTTTTTAATTTTCTAACTTTTTTACAAATTTTCGATAGCCATTGATAGAATTAATAGTTTTGTGATAGTTTTGGAACGGTCGGCGCGTGGTCAGGGGAGACCACGTGGCCGCCGGACACAACTTTCACTTGAAATATCCCCAAGAACGACACAATTGACAAAGAACTGTTTTAAATGTAATATTTATTGGCAGGTTGTCTAGGGTCAATCTAGTGAAGTTCCAATGTTGTTTTGTAGCGCGCAGGCGCTACAAGCTTAATTTGACCGCTGGTCGCCATTGCTGACGGCCAGCGTGGTCGGAACCATTCTGGCACCGAGCCCGGGGCTACAGCGCCGCAATGTTGACGCTCAGGTCACGTTGGCGGACAGCGTCCGCACAACACACGGCAAATCGTCTGCATTTAGCAGGAAAGCCATAGTTTCGGCCGGAGCTTGGTCAAGCATGACCTACAGCTCTTGTGCCAGAGACTAGACTGCCTGGAACATGGCGTTGGCGACCTGATCCCCTCACTTCCGGTCAGGGATCAGTCGTGCGTCATTTCCGGGTCTTTTCCGTGGACTTTGGACCGTTACCGCGGTTAGCGCCATCTGTTGCCAGATGCGCTCACCGGCGGTTGCGCTCGTTCGCCAGTGCCGTTTGTGGGGGACAGACGGTCACAGTTTCATAACAGTTAACATACAGTCATGTAAAAAAAATTAGCAACACCTTATTTTCAAAAATAATCTCTTAGCAGTTTATTAAATAGGGCTGAATAATGAATAATTCTATCAATTACATCAGTTTGTCTACTTGTGGAATGAAAAATCTAAATTAATTACAAATTATACACTTTTTTATAAAATTTTCACAAAATTTGTGTCAAAAAAAATTAACAACTTTTTTTCCAACCTGGAAAATTCATCAAAACTTAAAACATAAATTATTTCTACTAATAGTAATAGTTAATTGCGCGACCATGTTTAGAGATAAGCTCAAAAGTTGTATTTTTCATAGAATTTTAGAAATGGGAAAGACAAGAGACTTAAGTGAATTTGAAAAGAGAAAAATTGAGGGTTTATACTCACAGAAAGTCCCCATAACAGAAATAGCAATGCAATTAGGTAGAATTAAGTCAACTATTTCAAGATATGTAAATAATAGACAAAGTGCAACTGCTAAAAAGAAATCTGGATGCAAAACAAAGCCAACAACCAGAGAGAAGCACCCATCACATTGTTCATTTCGCAGCGACAAAAAAAATAAAACAACAATTGGACCTGAAAGTGACACGGCAAACAAATAGAAACCCAATCAAGTCTGCTGGCAACCTGAAATATGCAAAAATAAAGCCTAAACCATCATTAAAAAAACAACACA
>JAQIXU010002833.1:0-10729 GCA_034701245.1 Strigamia transsilvanica
AATTTTTATTTGAAAATTTAGAAATTTCTCGAATTTTTATTTGAAAATTTAGAAATTTCTCGAATTTTTATTTGAAAGTCTAGAAATTTTTCAAACTTTTTGTGAAAATTAGAAATTTCTTGAATTTTTAGGTAAAAATTAGAAATTTCTTGGGTTTTCTTCGTAAAAATTTAGAAATCTCGTGAATTTTATGACAAAAACCAAAAAATTCCTTAAAATCTTTACCAAATCCCATCATTAATTTATTTATTGCCAAAATTTCAAAAACCACGAATATTCTCAAAAAAAAACTTCAAAATAAATTCCATTTTATTTTAAAAACAAACAACAAACCTTACCACAATTTCAAATCGCTATTCCAGCTATTGCACCAACTACGCAAAGACATTTTTTAAAAATATTTATTTTTCATTTTAGGGCAACAACAACAACAACAACAACAGCAATCGCCGCAACAACAACAACAACAACAACAGCAGCAGCAGCAACAACAACAACAAGTTCCTTCCAAAGATGGCCGCCATCCTCGCGATTACCCCCGTAACAACAACAACGGGTCGCGCGAGAAATATAACAGTTATCCGACGACGGACCAGCCGCGGGACAACAGGTTTCGAAGACCGCGTTCGCAGAAGGAGAACGAGTTTCGCGAAGACAACCGGCGCCGCGATGGGGGTTGGCCAAAGTTCTCTAAGTAAGAGAAATGTGTCGGGAGAAAATTCAGCGCGCGGCTCGTTTGTTTTTTTTTACCTCTTTGACGACTTATCTGCATAGTTAAGGAATTCTTTTGTAGGGTGCCCATTGATGCAACGATTTCCAAAGACGATTCACCCTTGGAATAATGACTAAAACGATCTAAAGGGTTGAAAAACACATTTCTGCTTGGGCATATACAGACTACAGTTCTGGTAACCGGTCGAAAAAAATTTTTTAAGAGGCCAATACAGTGCAAACAAACTAAAATTGAAGGCGATGATAGTAATAATAATAATTCTGAATATTGAAAATGAGAAAAAACGGAAAGAGATGATTAGAAGAAGAAAAAAGAAAGAAAAAACAGAAAAAAAAAAAAAAAAAGTTATTGAAAAATATATAAAAAAAAAAAACTTTAAAAAACTTTAAAAAAAAGATGATTTAAAAAAAAAAAATCCCCTTTTTCAATGATTTAATTGATTTTTTTGATTTTTGGGTGGGGGAGGGGTATTTGTGCTTAAATTTCGATTTTTTTTTTTTTTTTTTTTTGTTTTTTGTTTTGTTGTTTTTTGGTTTTATGCAATCGAGTCCGCACCTTCCATGTTGTTAGTTAGTCTTCCTGTGAATATTATTATTATTACCCCCTCTGTTTTTGATTTTTTGAATTGAATTGATGGAAAAAATGTCCTCTCTCGACCTGATGTAGGTGTTAGCGGAAGTAGTTAATTCTTATGCTCAATTTTTGTTTTTAATTTTGTTTGATAATGATTGATATGTTAATTTTTGCACTTTGTGATTAATTTTTTTGTTTTATTTTTTTTGTTTTTTTTTTGTGCTCATAAGACAGTGTTTAGGGGATAAAGGGTTGAAAAATTGAAATTTAGGTATAAAGGAGTGTTTATTTTCATATTTTTGCGTAAATATTTCTTTTTTTGTGGGTGCGAATTGTTAATTTAAGGATTTACGGTGAGAAATTCTATGGAAGAAATGAAAATAGACCTATATATATAAATATATATATACAATTTGGATGGAAAAATGGATATAAATTATAAAAAAATAATAATAATAATTTAAAATGATTTGTATAATTTATAATATTGGACGAATGAATTTGCGGGACGACTACAGGCGCCATTTTGTTGGCAAGAAAATTTTTAAGTGCCTCCACGAAAAGTATTTCCTCTTAGTATTGATATAACAAACCAACAAGAACGTAATTTTTTGGAGCCCGGGCTCCGAAGATAAAACAAAAAAAAAACACGTGTGGGTGGATCAAGTGTTAATTAAAACGACTTTTGTACCACGTGATCATTGATTGATGATACAGGAAACATTTTGGCGAATTTTTTGGTTTTCTTCTGCAACTCGTTTTGTATATCAGTGTCGAATGAAAATGGATTTTTGGTTTTTTTTTTTTTGGTTTTTTTTTTTTTTTTTTGGTTTTATCCGCGTCCCATATATCATCAATGTTTATTACACACCGAAAAGTGATTTAAAGCAACGCTCAGCATTAGTTAAATAGCGATTTTATAGTTTTTGCCAAAAATATAGTGATGAAATTGACGTGTGCAAGCATCATGTGGGTTTGGAATATATCTTCGGTGATTTAGAAAAAAAAATTGAAAAAAAAAACAAAATGGCCACTAGGAAATATTTAAAAAATGAAAACAATTCTTCGAAGACAAAGTGGAAATAAATACGAAGTTCGAAGTTGATGTAATTTTTTTTTTTTGTTTTTTAATTTTTATTAATTTTTTTGTTTAAATTTTGTTTGTGTGTGCGTGTGTGTGTGTGCATCACTTCGAAGAGCCAACCTGTTTGAAAACGACGATTGGACAAACTGTTCGAGTGGATACAAAGTGCGAGCTGCTCCCTCCTCAATTTTTTTTTCTTTTCTTTTTTCGATTTAATATTCGGAGTTGTGTTTGAAAAAAAAAATGTAATTTTCGAATATAGATGTGTTTGACTCGTTTTATGCAATGAATAACATAGTTTATATAGATTTTTTGGCACTTTTTTCATTTTTTTGGGGCTGGGATAAAGAAATTTCTCGTTTTTTGAATTGAAAAGTTGAAAAATTGAAATAGGAGTGTCTAGAATTAGGAAGAAAAAATAAGTATAACGACAAATCGGGGAAGAAAATATCGTGTAGCATTTTTTTACCGGGGTTTTAGAGCCGAAAATGCACCGGAAGTGGGGGTCTGTGAGTAAAACGCCTTGTTTTACTAGTCATCCATCCTCTGGGTTAATATTTTTGGGGGGCTATGACGATGGGGGTCGTGAAAATGGACGTGCAAAGTATATGAAAAATAATTGAATTATTTTTTTTGTAGTTGAAACTGTGATAGTTTAATTTTTTAATTTTTAATTTTTATTTTTAAATCTTAGCTTATTATCGGGAGGTTATAAAAGAAAAATATAAAAAAAAAAAATAAATAAAAATAAAAAATATAAATAATAATAAATAAAATACAATTTTCACACAGTACTGCTGTTTATTATTATCATTAGAAGTTGATAAATATAGTAAAACCATCCAAATATTGCTATGCTGGTAACTTGTGTGTCCATTGTCTATGGAGTTTTTGAACTTGGTTTTTGGAAAATTTTCTTATTGGAATTGCAGGGGCAGAGATTGATCCACGTTTTTTATAAATAAAATAAATAAATAACATGAAAATACATGAAAATACACACAAATCCCTTTCATATAACATAAAATACTTTGAATTCAGGGTTGAAATAGCATTTTTTGGGGTTTTTTTTTGCTTTAATGTGTGCTTGTCTGTTATAAATGTGATTTTCAAACATGTTCATCAGGGAAATAATTTTTATTTTATTTTTTTTTAGGGTTGTTAGGCCTAACAGTGTTTTATTATGATTTGTTTACTCTCCTATGCCTTAAGTAACCCAGAGGGGGGGAAAAAGTTTGTTTGTTTGTGTTTTAATTCGATTTTTTTGCACTAGAGGGAGATTTTTTTTTAAAAATGCTGTTTTTAAGTATTTAAGATGAGCAAATTGATTTTTATTTTTGTTTAAGTGTTTAATATTGATTATTGTGAATGTAAAGTTTAAAAAAAAAAAAAAACAGAAAAAAAACTGGTTTTTTCAGCCTAGCAATGGAATTTTTTGGTCCAATAACCTACTTCATTTCCTGTGCCTTTCTGATATTTGATTTATTTAAAAGAAATAAGGGAAGAAATTGAAATTGATACTGTGTAACTGCTATTCAGTTTTCCTCCCTGTGAACTTATACCATGACTGCTGGCTGTAGATAATGTGGCTCGCTTGAATGTTTGACTGGAAAAAACACAGAAATAATAATAATAATGAGTGGAAAATGAGCTGTAGATGAATCAAAAAGATATTAGCATTTAATTGTTTGTGGAATATTTTTCTTTTAATTTTTCTTTTAATTTTTTTGCTCATGTTAAATTTTTTTTGCCTCGATATCGATTTTGTGAATTTTTTTTTTTTTTTTTTTTTTTTTTTTTGAATTGGCAGGTTTATATTAATTGTATAAAAAATAAATATATATAAATATATATAAACAAAATTGAAAAAAGAAAAAAAAATGAAATATTTGATGTGTCAAATTGAAACGAATGTGAAAAAAGTTGAAAATTGAGTGTCGTGCTTGTACAGAATTAAAACTATTTTTGAAAGAAAAATAATAATAATAATAAGATGAAACAACAAAAGATAAAAAAAAAAAAATGTAAAAAGGATTTTAGTGGATATTTAGTGGATTCTCTTTTATAGTGACCAATGTTAGATGTTTATGCGCAATTTGTTTACATTTTTACATTGTGTTTGGAGCGCTGGGAAAATAACATCTAGAGAGGCAAATTGTTTGTTTTTTTCCTTTTTTCTTTTAAAAAAAGTAGGAAGTTGTGTACAAATTATTCTGGAATAAGTAATTAATCCATATCAAAATGCATAGAAACACTTAAAAGCCAAAATTTGTGGACAAATCTTGTAAAAATTTTGCTTTTTCTTTGTTTTTTTTTTTTTTCATTTTTCCCTCTCATTTGTGTTAACTAGAGACAAAAAATTGGGGCATTTTATTCATTTCTAATTAACTAATTAATTAATTAATTTTTTTTTTAAATATAAATATATTTGTAAGTTTATTTTTCTCTTTTAAAAATATTAGCACTTGTATAGTTTTTAGTTTTTGTGCAGGAAATTAAAGGAAAACTTACATTGTACAGTTTTTCTTAATTTTTTTCAAACCAAAAAATTTCTATTTTTGCCTTTTTAAAATATCACATTGGTTTTCGCATTTACCACATTTTTGCCCGTTTTGATTTTCATTGTATAACTAGTTTTTAACCATATAGTTCCTTATGCAAGTAAGATGCGCTGTTAAAATACCATATTTGAGCACTGAGTTGTGGAAGACAATCCCTTTTTTCTCTCTTTTTCTTTTCTTTTCTTAATCTTCCCGCCCCATCCACCCCCCCAAATAGGGTTTTCTACAAACGGGAATCAATATTCAACATTTTTATCTTAATTTTTCATATTTTAGTCATTAAGAGCTTGTGTGTGACAATTCAAAATATTATTATTATTATTATTATTATTATTATTATTTTTTTGTTTTTGTAATTTTTAAAAATGGCTCGGTGAAATAGAAGTTTTAAAAAAAAAAATGTCTGCTTCCTCCCCGTACATTTTCTTTTGTTCCAGTGTAAATAATGAGTTGGCATCTTGAAAATGTCTTTGAATAAACCAGAATATCAAAGAGTTAAAAAAACGTGTGTTAGATTATAATCGTTTTTGTTTTTATTTTCCGCACAGATTCGCATCAGTTTCTGTTTCATTCGGCGCGTTCTTTTCGCGTTTTAAAGCGTCGTAATAGTAAACGTGCGGTTGCACCAGCTCCAAAACGTTGTCGATCGCCGTTTTCTGCAGCGTTAACTCGTCGTATTCGCGCCCGACCGTCCACAATGACTCAAAATCGTATTTCTCTCTCGTCTCCGCGAGGAATACGTGCAGCACGATATTTCCTACAAACAAATATTCTCGTCAGTAATGAAATTTGACAAAAATAAATTATTTTTTTTACCGAAATCCATTATTTTCCACTCGTGGCACGTTTTTTTACCAACTATATCAACATACGGGTCGTTTTCGTGTTTCTTTCGCTTGTACTAACGAGGAAAATTGTTCACAATGTTATTTTACACGGAGAAAAATTCGTTTCTACCAATTTCCTTAGGAATTCGGACATTGCCATCGCATGGCGCGGCGAAACGGCCGTTGATAGAACCAAATAATCCGCGTAACGGAGCTCGGCGGGGACGCGAATTACGCATACGTTTTTCGCTTTTTCGAGTCTTAAAACGTCGACCAAGTCTTCGACATCGAATACGCCTTTCGTGCCACCTTTAAATAAATTGGATTTAAGTATTTTCGTTAATTTTTCGGTATTTTTTCGTACGTTGTAAATTGTATCCTGCAAATTCGTCTTCGTCCGCCGGGTAAACCGAAAATTCGGGTTCTTCATCCACCTCAAACTGTTCCAACCGATTGATTTCATCGGCGTCCAATATAATATCCGAATCCTCCTCCGCGTACACTTTAAATCGTTCTTTTAGTGATAAAGTGAGCGCATTTCGTGCCCATTTTTCCTTCTCTTCGAGCGTCATCATCTGCTTGTCGTTTTCCATTTCGTCGTTTTCGTTCGGTTTCGAGTCCGATGAACACTTTCGGATGTATAAACTCGATCTGAAATCCAAACATTGTGTCGGTTTTTGTATAATACCGTTGAAACGATGTCTCGATGCCGAAAATACACTCAAAAAGTGTTTACACTTTCCCAAACAGAGCTTGATGGCCGCCATTTTGCCTGTTGTTGTTGTTGATGACCGAAAGGTGGTATTTCGAGAGTCAATTTTACAGAATCCAAAATATTTACTTTAATTTTTTAATTATTCTTTATTTATATTTAAAAAATGATAATAATTTATTCTATATACATATACCACCTAATACGACCATCTTTTGTGTTTATATAATCGTCGCTTAGCAACAGCCGCCATATTGCGAAACAACACCATTAGTACGACACAAAATTTCTAAGTATTTTTCAAACTTAACGTCGATATTTTATTTGCCAGCTCTCCAAAGTGAGTAATTACAAAAACAACACCTCAACAGTCAATATTTAACACCCAATATTCCAATCCCCAGGTTCTAAATCCATAAAAACATCAAAAAATCATGTCCGAGTTTGCTGTCCAACGCAAACTACTACGTCACATCACAGCCGACGTCACGCAAAACGAATGCGTAACTGCCATGATCGAATACATGTATTGCAAACTACCGAAATACTACCAAAAACTAGACATGCCAAACCCGCAAAAAGTAGCCAAATTTTTACTCGACCACAAATCGACGATTCTCGCGCTCCCCGGCGGAATTCTAGACCGCGAAGAGAAATCGCTTTTATTTCCGAAAACACCGGAAAATTTCAGCCTCAGAAACGTGCGCGTGTCCACGCTGGCCGTGCTCGTGCGTTATTTTCTGCCCGTGAATGGCGGACCGCCCGAGCCGACGAACTCCATCTGGAAAACTCGACTGAAATTGCTCGGCAACACGAGCGCGCTTCATTATTTCATTCGTTTGTGGCGACTGTGGAATAAATATCAACACAACGAGCAAATGAACCACTCGAAGGACGAGATTTTGAACGATTTTCTCACGATTGAAATCGGCGTGCCCGTCATGATACCGCAGTCGGCCGCGCCGATCATGCGCAGAATCGATCGTTTTCGTCGTTTTATTAGTTGTTCTGAGCAGGAGAAAAGCGCGGGTGTTTTGAGGAATATTTTGAAGGTTTATGACGTCATTGCGTGTGATTTACGCCATGAGGATAGTCATTTGGATTCGTTGCTGTGTAGGAATCGGGGGCTGGATCGTGTTTTGATCGCTTCGATGAATCTGGCGCCAGAGCCGGAAGATGAAAATTAAAATTTTCTTAATGTATGCATTTTAAAAATTATTAATCGCATTTTCATTTGTAGAAAAAAGTCAATAAATTTTCGTTTATTCGTGTTGGATATTTTGGAAACCGGAAGTTTGATTGAAGCGCATGCGTGAAGCGGTTTTAAATCTCGAAGTGTGTTGTCGCTAGAGCAGGAGAAGTAAAAATTAAAAACCAAACGAAATGGAATTATTTAGAACAAATCACACTTTTATTTGTAAAAAAAAAGAGAAAAAAGTAATAGATTTCATTTATTTGTGGCGGACATTTTGGCAACCGGAAGTTTGATTGAAGCGCATGCGCGAAGCGGTTTGAAATCTCAAATATTGTTTTGCTTGGCTTCAGTCATGTCAAGTTTGGAGGAATTGCGGAAAGAAATAATCAATCTTAAGGAGGAATTGAAGCAATGTCGTAATTCGAGTGTTAAGAGAGAGAAAATCGATGAGATGAGCTCAGAAGTGGTTGATTCGAATCCGTACAGGTTGACTGACAGTTTCCATATGTTTTGTTTTTATTTTTATTTTTTGAAAAAAATAATTTATTTATTTAATTATTTATTTATTTATTTTTCTAGTCGTTTGATGGCACTTAAGCGGATGGGAATTGTTAATAATTACGAAGTAAGTCGTGGAGAATTTGTTTTGATTTTTTTAAATTAAAAAGTTTGGTTTTTAGGATATTCGTAAATTGTCGGTCGCCATTGTGGGTGTTGGTGGTGTTGGAAGCGTGACGGCCGAAATGCTTACTCGATGTGGTATTGGGAAATTAATTCTTTACGACTACGATAAAGTCGAATTGGCTAATATGAATCGACTCTTTTTCCAACCTCATCAGTCGGGACTGAGTAAAGTCGAGGCAGCTGCAAACACGCTCAGGTATTAGATAAATAATTGAAAATGAATGAAAAAGAATGAAAATAAATGAAAATAAGTGAAAATTCATGAAAATAAATGAAAATAAATGAAAATAATAAATGAAAATAAATAAAAATAAGTGAAAATAAGTGAAAATAAGTGAAAATAAATGAAAATAAATGATAATAAGTGAAAATAAATGAAAATAAATGAAAATAAATGAAAATAAGTGAAAATAAGTGGAAAAAAAATGAAAATAAGTAAAAATAAATGAAAATATATGAAAAAATGTTGTGATTTGTAGTTTTATCAATCCTGATGTTGAATTTGAAATACACAACTGTAATATTACAACCGTGGACAACTTTGCGCACTTCCTGCACGAAATTAGGTATACAAAACGGAAAAAAAGTTAAATAATTTTGCAAATTACAAACTTTTTGTTTCAGTCATGGAAGTTTAAGTAAAGACAAACCAGTCGACTTAGTACTGAGCTGTGTGGACAATTTCGAAGCTCGGATGGCAGTAAACACTGTAAATGCAACTAATCCACCGTTTTAAAGTGTTTTAATCGATTTAAAAAATTAATTTTAGGCCTGTAATGAACTAAATCAACCGTGGATCGAGTCAGGTGTGAGCGAGAACGCCGTTTCGGGTCACATTCAAGTAATCATTCCGGGAGAAACTGCTTGCTTTGCCGTAAGAAACGCACCGGCGGATCTAGAAAGCATACAAGGAGGTGGCCATTTTGGTACAATTTTCACACACAAAAATTCAATGGTTTTGGTCAAAAATTGAATTATTTTGGTCAAAAATTGAATGGTTTTGGTCAAAAATGAATGTTTTTGGTCAAAAATGGATGTTTTTGGGTCAGAAATAATTGATTTTGGGTCAAAAATGATTGTTTTTGGGTCAAAAATGATTGTTTTTGGGTCGAAAACGATTGTTTTTGGGTCGAAAACGATTGTTTTTGGGTCGAAAGTGATTCTTTTTGAGTAAAAAATGATTCTTTTTGGTCTCGAGAGTGAATTCTTGTGAATTTTTGGTCTCCCACTGGATCCGCCTCTGAAAAAACAACCGAAACAATAAAAAAAAAATCACAAAATTTGAATCTTTTTCAGTGTGCGCCACCATTAATAGTTGCATCAAACATCGACGAAAAAACACTGAAAAAAGACGGAGTTTGCGCCGCGAGTTTACCGACCACAATGGGAATCGTTGCTGGATTCCTCGTTCAAAACACCCTCAAGTACATCCATTCCCAACTCGCAAAAACACCATAACCGAATATGTATACATTTTCAGGTACTTGCTTGGGTTCGGTGACGTCACTTATTATCTAGGATACAATGCGTTACAAGACTATTTCCCCACAATGACCATGAAACCCAACACGATGTGCGACGATGCGTTTTGCGTATTGCGACAAAACGAGTTCAAAGTGCGAAATTTCGATTAAAAAAAATGAAAAGTCAATAAATAATTAAACTAGCTTTTAATATAGGAAAAAGAGAAGTCGAAACCGAAAGAAAAAGCGACGCAAATCGTCGAAAAAGCAGTGCAACACGACGACAACGAATGGGGAATTTGTTTGGTCGCTGAAACGACGGAGGAAGAGAAAAATCGCGCCGAAGGTCCGGCTGTTCTGCATTTGGTTCGCGGAATCAAATGCGAGTACACGAGACCCTCCGACACGGCTGGTCGTGTCGGTGAGACGGTGGAGGACACGCAAGAATCCGTCGACGATTTACTAACGCAACTAAAGAATTTATAACAAATTTATAAATTTTTTATTTCTCAATAATAAACAGAAAAGTTGGTTGCAGCTGTCAGTCGATTTTCAATGTTTTTCCTTTGTATTTTTTAAAAACTGTTGGTAGAAGGGCGACTAAAGCAATCCCGGCTAATTTGAGGAGGGTTCCGAATGTGAATACGTCTTGGATGGACTTGAGGTCCCTCAAAACGACCCCGGTTTGGACGCAGATGAAGTTGTATGGCATCAAGCCTGGAAAAAGGAAAGGAATAAGAGGTGACTGAGGGAAGATTGGCGAAATTTATGTTAAAATTGTGGCAAAATTTGTTGAAACTTGTCAAAATTTGTCTAAATTGTGACGAAATTGATCAAAATATGTCGAAATTGTGACGAAATTGATCAAAATATGTCGAAATTGTGACGAAATTGATC
>JAQIXU010002834.1:0-10723 GCA_034701245.1 Strigamia transsilvanica
GTAATTTTGCTATTTATCAATTGCAATTTGGGAAATTCGTTTTATTAGATGTTGTCGGGATTTAAGGAAATTGGGGGAATAATGTGGAAAAATTGATTGTGTTTGTAGCTGAGGATGACCTTAGGACTAAAGGTCATCATCGAGATATGGAGTTGGGTTGGTGGATTTTTGGAGGAGTTGGTTAATATTGGGTTAAGATTTTAGATTTCTATATGTAATTTTGAGAAATGTGGTTGAAATCCATAGAAAATCTCAAATCTCTAGTAAATCCTTAAAATCTTACAAATTTGTCAAAACCCAAAAATTCAATAAAGCTTGGAAGTCTATGGAATCTTTAGAACTGTCTGAATCCTCAATGAAATCCTGAAATCTTGAAGATTTAACAATTTTAGAATCCCATATGCGGTCTTTGTGATTGGATACCTCATCGGCATTTTTAGTTGGGTTTGATTTGCTAGATTTTTAGTTGATTTTCTGGATTCGCAGTACATTTGCTGGATTTGTAGTTGATTTACAGGATTTTCAGAAGATTTGCTGGATTTTCAGAAGATTTGCTGGATTTTCAGTAGATTTGCTGGATTTCCAGTAGATTTGCTGGATCTTCAGTAGATTTGCTGGATTTTCAGTAGATTTGCTGGATTTTCAGTAGATTTGCAGGATTTCCAGTAGATTTGCAGGATTTCCAGTAGATTTGCTGGATTTTCAGCTGGTTTGCTGGATTTTCAGCTGATTTACTAGAATTTCAGCTGATTTTTGGATTTGCCGTTGATTTACTGGGTTTGCAATTGATTTACTGGATTTGCAGTTGATTTACTGGATTCGCAGTTGATTTACTGGATTCGCAGTTGATTTACTGGATTCGCAGTTGATTTACTGGATTTGGAGTGAAATTACTGGATTTGCAGTTGATTTACTGGATTTTCAGGACTTACAAATCAAACACCAACCAAATCCAACACACCACAACCCCCCAACCCCAAAAATCCCACAACAACCCCTCCACAAACCCCCCAACCCCCAACCAACCCCACCTGTGGAATTCACAATCAAACCCAAAACCAACACCACCCAATCGATCCTCCCCTCTGCCAAACAATTTAATGGGCCCATCAACCCTCGTATCTTTTTATCCTTGTCAAATTCTAAGGCTCTTCATTGATCCCCGTTCACAAGACGCCGACATGTTTGCCTTACTTCCTGCTCGAGTCTCTGGGGACCCTCCAATCAACCGAGACACAGACTCCACCTTCCCAGGCCCAGCCCACATTCCAAGCGCACTCGCAGAGCGAGAGGTGGCGGCCCAGGGGGCGAGAACCGGATGGAAGGTGCTGAACAAGGACCACGGAGGTGGGCAAGATGATTGTTGCTTGTCTTGTTATTTTCACTCAACCCGCCCATTTCCGTGAAATTGGTCCATTTTTCATGGGCTTGGTTTGTTTTCGGGTTTTCATGGTGAAAGGAAAGTGTCATTAAAATGAGATTAGCTGCGGGATTCTGGTGAATTGTGTTGGGAAAGTGAATTTTGGGATGTTTGATTGGGAGAGATGATTGATGGGTGGAAAAGTGGTTGATTGGTAAGGAAATGTGTGTAGATAAGTGTTGAGATTGAAGGGGAAGTGAGGTTCCATCCTTCTTGGGTTTTATGTTAATGAGATAGTTAATGGGAGAGTGTGTGAGTTGAGTTTGTTTTTGTGGCAGCCATTTTGGATTTTGTTGTTAAAAGCAAAAGCCGGTTGGGGAAAGCGCTTTGGTTTTTGATGATGGCTTATGGGTGTTTTGGGGGGGTCCATTCTGTTTGTAGAAACACAAAAGGTGCAAAAGGGAAACTTCTAACGCACCCTTGTGCTGAAATATTTCCGATTTAAATACATTCATTCACATCAAAATCATTATAACTTTTTTTTTCTACTTTTGATGGTGGAAAATTGGTCGATTATATGGTTCAAGCAAAGCGTTTGCAGCTTATCGAGTTCCGTACTCAGAATACTTAAGTCGACTGCTTAAGCACCTGCTTATTCTGCTTATACGTAAATCTGGCCCTGCATAAGCGTAGTCGAATTAAAGTGTAGTACTATGCTTCCAGGATCTCGGTTATTTTAAAATCTCGGTTTTTCGAGACGAGATTAGAAGGTTCCGAGACGAGATCTTGTATGACCGGTCGTAATTTTTTTTTAACCGGTCTCAAATATGGCACTCAGTTCCACCACCAACAGAACTTGCGCGATAATTTGAATAAAAATCCGCTTTATTACTTTCATAGTATTTGTAAAATAAAAATATATTCCATTTACACAAAACCGCAAAACGGAAACTCCTTACGCCCCCTTGTGATGAAATCAACAAGAAAAAAAAATTGGAAACCACTGAAGATGACCGGAAACTGTCGAATACCTAAATACCCTCAGTGATGTGATCAGCGGCAAAACAAACTTATCCGAAGCACGCCCCTGGAGAGAGCATTCCCAATTACGACATCAGAGCAGGACGACTTTTCGCAAAAGCGCCAAACGAGCTGAACGAAGCAGGATTCACGCTCTTCTTCAGAGGAGGCCTTTCCGAGTATTCGCAAAAAATCCTCATGGAAATGAAGGCCCCCACAAGCGGGTCGTTAGTCGCAATCGTAAATTAGCGTTGAATGTTTCACTGCTCGACACCGGTGCAATCCGCTGCAGCCAACAACGCTTATTTTACGAGCGCTCGATTCCCAGGCTTCTCCAAGTAATTCGAACTGTAAACTTAACTTGTACACACCCTCATCAGATCCATCAAATAAATGTGCCAAGGCGTTGTCTTGGATCGTGGTCTCGTGGGAGTTTATGGGTGGCGAGTAAAACGGCCATTATCATCAATCAAAATGGAGTTTCCAATAAAATGATGATAAAATGTGCGATGATTGATTTCGGTGGGGCTAGATTGATAAATAGTTTGGGGGTGGTTTTGGGAGGGGGGGAAGGGGGCTTTTTGGTTTTACTTCCCCTATGGTCGTATTTCCATCTGGTTAAATGAAGCGTTTTGGTGGTAGCGGCTTGTGCTAATGATGAAGTTGTGTTGAGAGGTGTTCAAATTGGTTTTGACTTGCCCCACTTTTTTTTTTGTTGAGTGAAAGTTGGAAGGGTAGTTGTAAATAAAATGTCAGTTGGTGGTTTTGATGATTTTGGTGAGATTTTGATGGTTTTGGTTGGATTTTGATGGGTTTTTTGATGTTTTGGTTAGAGTTTGGTGGTTTATTTGTGTTTTGGTTGGTTTTTGATGATTTTTTTGTGAGTTAAGTTGGGTTTTGATGGTTTTGGGTAGATTTTGATGATTATGGTTGGACTTTTGTAGATTTTCAGGTTTTGGTTAGATTTTGAGGTTTTGGTTAGATTTTGATGATTTCTTAGTATTTTTGATTGAATTTTGATGATTTTTTGTGAATAAGGTTAGGCTTTGATGGTTTTGGTTAGATTTTGATAATTATGGTTGGATTTTGGTGGATTTTGAGGTTTTGGTTAGATTTTAATGTTTTATCTGTGGTTTTGGTTGGATTTTGATTTTGATTTTGATGGTTTTTTTGTGTTTTAGGTTAGGTTTTGATGGTTGTGGTTAGATTTTGATAATTATGGTTGGAGTTTGGTAGATTTTGAGGTTTGGTTAGATTTTGATGCTTTTTTTTTGTGTTTTTGGTTGGATTTTGATGATTTTTTTGTGAATTAGGTTAGGGTTTAATGGTTTCGGTTTAGATTTTGGTTAGATTTTGATGATTATAGTTGGATTTTGGTAGATTTTGAGGTTCTGATTAAATTTTGATGATTTATCTGTGGTTTTTCGTCGATTATCATTTTTGGACAAAGGTTAGTTAATTTTTTGGTAAAAAATTGTTGAATTTTTCACTTTTGATCAATTATTTTGATGATTTTGTCATTTTTGGACAAGGATTTCGATTATTTAATTTCTTTGGCCAAAAATGTATTATTTTATCATTTCATCAAATGTTTTAATAATTGTATTATTTTGGTCAAATATTTGGATGATTTTGTCACTTTCATTTGTGGATTTTGTCAAATTCCAGCACCCCCACTTTGAATTGATTAAATGGCCACAAAATGTGTGAAATCTAAAGGAAATTCGATAGGGAAAAGTGAATGCATATTCTCCTAGGACCTCAAATGTAAAAACCCTAACCCAACTGAACCTTGGGAGCAATATGAGAACCTCATGAGAATAAGGGAAAGAAAAAAAACAAGTTTAAATACACAAGACAGGGACTTCTTTAAATCTAATCCAGTTCCCACGGGTTCCCATTGAAGCTTGTGATTCACATTCAAACTTTTCTTCATTTAGAATCCAAAAGAAAATTTTAAAAAACGAAAGAAATTGATAAAATAAATTTAAATAATCAAAAAATGAATTTAAAAAGTGGACACAATCAAAAAATATGTTTAAAAAAATCAAAAAATATATTTAAAAAATCAAAAATAAATTTAAAAAATTCAAAAATTCAAAAATACATTCAAAATTAAATTTAAAAAATCCAAAAATTCAAAAATAAACTCAAAATTAAATTTAAAAAACAAACAATATCAAAAACAAATAGAAAAAATAGATAAAAATTCATGAGAAAAAATGTAAAAATGCAAACATTCAAAAGATTAATTTAAAAAATCCAAAAATTCCAAAAATATACTTAAAAAATCCAAAAATCCAAAAAATTAATTTAAAAAAATCCAAAAATCCAAAAAACAAACTTCAAAAATCCAAAAATTCTAAAAAAAAATGAATTAAAAAAATCCAAAAATTTCAAAAATAAACTCAAAAAACCAAAAACTAAATCAAAAACCAAAAAAACACCACCATAAACATCAAAAAAAAAATTAAAACCACCAAAAACAACTTTTTCAAAAAACAAAACACAAAAACTCCCAAAACCACCAAAGGAATTCACTCCAACATTTTTTGATGTTCACGACTTCGATTCGAGCTCCAGACCTAGCGTGAGAATCGATTTGCGCCCAAAATTTATTGACTCGCATTCCTTCCGCAAGGGGGTGCAGCAAAAAAAAAAATAAAAAAAAAAAATTCAATTTACACACATTTAAAAAACCCCACACCAGGGGCGCCATCCAAAAAAAAAAAAAAAAAAACCAAAAATTAATTCCATTTAATTAACCATAAGCCTAATCTCCATAGGTTAACATGGGATTTTTTTCCTCGCCAATCAATCTTTGGGTTGTGGGTTTAGGAAGGGAGGCAGGGGTAGGGTGGCGAAGCAGACAGCCTGGCGGCAGCTTTTATGAATGGAAAGAAGGGATGTTATGAATGAAAGAGTGTGTGACACGCGGGCGTCTGAGGTGGTTCCATGAGAGACAAAGAGGCACAAATGAGGAGCAACAACTTGCATCACCGTGCTAGCGGAAGTTGGCTCTTTTCTCAACTGTTCCATATTGAATTTCTCAAAGTGTGACTCATCACGTGACATTTGCCAACCCTTTTCCCATGCTCCCAGGCAACCCTTTAACAACTTGGGAGTAGAGGGAAAAAATGTTTGCTTTTTTGGACTAATTAAAAGTTGGGTGGAATTGGATGGAAATAGTGATGGAAATAGTGGAAGAAAAGAATGTTGAAGTAGGATATATGTGTGTGTGGGAAAGGAAAATTGAATATGAACAGGAAATAGAATGAAGTGGCTTGAAATTGGATAAAACAGCTGGAAATTGAATAAAAACAGCTGAAAATTGTATGAAACAGCTGGAAATTGAATGAAACAGCTGAGAACTGAATAAAACAGCTGAAAAATTTGAATAAAGCAGCTGGAAATTGAATAAAACAACTGAAAACCAAACAAAACAGCTGAAAACCAAACAAAACAGCTGAAAACTAAACAAAACAGCAGAAAGTTGAATAAAATAAATGAGAAACTGAATAAAACAGCTGAAAATTGATAAAACAACTGAAAATATGAGAGAAAGGAAACTAGAATCAAACAACAGAATGGAGAATAAAACGACAGAAAACGTAATAAAACATAGAAAACAACAGAAATTAGAATCAAATAGCTGGAAATTTAATAAACAGCTGACAGTTAAACAAAATAGCTGAAACCAAACTATACAAAACAGCTGCAAACTTAATAAAACAGCTGAAAACTAAATTAAACAGCTGAAAATTAAATTAAACAGCTGAAAATTAACTAAAACATTAAAAAATTAAATAAAACATTGAAAAATTAAATGAAACATTGAAAAATTAAATGAAACATTAAAAAATGAAATAAAACATTACACAGTTAAATAAAACATCAAAAAATCAAACAAACAAAACAGTTGAAAACCAAACAATACAGCTTAAATTGAGGTAAAACGACTGAAAACTCAATAAAACAGCTGGAAACTAAATAAAACAACTGAAAACTAAATAAAACATCACAAAATTAAATAAAACATCAAAAAATTAAATGAAACATCAAAAAACCAAATAAAACATCAAAAATGCATACAAAACATCAAAAAAATCAAATAAAACATCACAAAATTAAACAAAACACCAAAAAATTAAATAAAACATCACAAAATTAAATAAAACATTAAAAAAAATCAAACAAAACATCAGAAAACCAACCAAAACACCAAAACATTCGAAATCTAAACAACACAACAAACCCACAAAAGCAATCCCAAAAACCAAACCCATCCCAAAAACCAAACCAAACCCCAAGTGGCGCCATCTCTTACCCACCAACCAAACCCTCACTCCCAAAAACCAAAAAACCAACACCCCAAAACAACCAAACAAAACCTCACAAAAAAAAACCTTCACTTCCTGTTTGGCTCCCACCCAACGTGCACCCTGCCTCCACCTCACCCAGACACGCAGCAACCCAAACTATCGGGGCCCCCAAAACACCCACATTTCGGGGCCCCAAACGGCCACTTCTCACTCGATTTCATACATTACAAAGGTGAAGGACACGTGCTTGTTTTGTGTGTTGTGTGTTGTGTCCCGCGGCCTGGGGAACCAGGTTGTTGAAATGCCAGACATTCCATTGCTTTTCACTGGATCCGGTTGCCCGCCTGAACCCTTTAAAGGGAGCGAGTTTTGCCTCGAAACCGCACATAAAAAAAAACGGCTCAGGAATTTAAAGAGAGTCAATAGACGACACCGCTGTGAATAACATGGTCTACCTGGTCCAGGTGGCCCCGAGTTTAATTTAATCATTTTTTTTTTGGTTTTTCGGATGTAATTAATGAAATAATGATGGGAGTTTTGTAGTATTGATGAGGATATGTTGGAATAATGTTAGATTGATGTAAATTTTATGAAATTTCTTTTAAATTTGCAATAATTGAAGTGTTTATTGATTTATTTGGTTTTATTTTAGTGTCGAAAGTGGACTCCAGTCTTCAGGAAGTAGTTAGTTTGCAGTGATTTTTTTTTCTCGATTAAAAACACAAACACAAATCAAGACGCGAGCCCAAAATTTCAGCACGTGACGATAAGTTTGCGTTGAATTGTTCGGTTTGTGTTAAACCAAATACTCAAAACAATTGAGTTTGCATATTGCGTTTTGGTTACTGCACAAAGCTTGCGCATCCGCATAGACGTGCGATTGGTAGGATTTTGGGCGCCATTTTTTTTCCTACGGTCTAAAAGCGGTACGAGTACGTCGACGAACGAAATGGACAGCAATGCAGATGAGATATAACTCTGGATTTTTTCATATATTTGCGTACTCAGAGGCGTAGTCTCAAATTTTGGGCCCCCATGCAAAAAAATTATTGGGCCCCATCTTCGATTTTTAGGGGCCCAAAAATTCCAACAAAATATAAAATAAAATAGATTAAATTTTTTTTTTCTTTATATTTTTTAAGATTTGGGTCCCAAAAAAGGCTGCGCAAAGGGCCCCAGACTGTAAATACGCCTTTGGGGTCTCAAAAAAGGCTGCGAGAAGGGCCCCAGACCATAAATACGCCTCTGTGGCCCCAAAATTACCGCACAAAAATTTCCCAAAAATAATTTTCGAAAATATTTTAATTTTTTTTTTGGAAATTAACGGGCCCCCAAAACTAAGGGGCCCCCATGCGCCGCATGGGCCTGCTGTATGGTAGCTATTTTTAACTTTGGGTTTGTGTTTGTGTTTTTAGTTTGGGAAAAAAGGCTAATAATAATAATAATATTTCTCATGGGAGAGAAATCGCTTTCTCGTGGGTCCCTAAAAGTGTTTACTACCCGTCTATAAGTTCCCATGCTCCTCCCTTCGCCCCTTGCTGACCTTCTTGTTATTAATGGGGATCTTGACTCGTGGACCACCAGGAAAATATGAAAAAATTTCAACCCAATCCCCCCACGCTCCCAATACCAAGTTTAGAATACTCCGTGGATGAATCCTCGATTTTTATTTAATTTATTTATTTAGTTATTTATTTATTTATTTATTCTTGCTTAAATATCCCATTGAAACTGCATTCCGAGGGAGATTTTTCCCACGCTTTAAAAAATTATTTTTGATTCAGAAATGGGTTAGGCTGCTTCATTTATTCATGAATGAAAAATAATTTGTGGTTAACATGCCAAGTCTTAGCTGACATCTTTGGTCATTATTTGCCATTTTTGACATCATGAATGGATGAAAATGGTCATTTTTGTCATCATAATGGATGAAAATAGTCATTTTTGTCATTATAATGGATAAGAATGGTTATTTTTTGGCATTATTGACATCATAATGGATGAAAATGGTCATTTTTTGGCATTATTGACATAATAGATGAAAATGGTCATTTTGTCATTATAATTGATAAAAATGGTCATTTTGTCATTATAATGGATGAAAAAGGTCATTTTTTTGGCATTATTGACATAATAATGGATGAAAAATGGTCGTTTTTTGGCATTATTGACATAATAATGGATGAAAAATGGTCGTTTTTGGCATTATTGACATAATAATGGATGAGAATGGTCATTTTTTGGCATTATTGACATCATAATGGATAAAAATGGTCATTTTTTGGCATTATTGACATAATGGATGAAAGTGGTCATTTTTGTCATTATAATGGATCAAAATGGTCATTTTTTGGCATTATTGACATTATAATGGATGAAAATGGTCATTTTTTGGTATTATTGACATTATAATGGGTGAAAATGGTCATTTTTGTCATTATTATGAATGAAAATGATCATTTTTGTCATTATAATGGTTGAAAATGGTTATTTTTTGGCATTATTTACGTCATAATGGTTGAAAATGCTCATTTTTTGGCATTATTGACATGAGGATGGTTGAAAATTTGACTACAAATCGATATTTTGTCAATAAAATTTGGGTATTTTTCTATTTGCAGGTTATTGGACGTGTGTCACGGCAGGAGATTAGAACAAGAACAACAACTTGTATTATTCCTAGTATTCGAGCATGTGGATCAAGATCTGGCAACATATTTAGCTAGCTGTCCATCACCTGGCTTAGGTCCAGACAGAATCAAGGTGAATATGTAATTACATATGATTTTATTATGATTTTTCTTTTTCATTGCACTGTAATAATACATCGGAGCTGACAACTCATTTAAATTTATAGTCATATTTAAGAGTTTTATGATTATTTTTATGGGTTTGGAAAATTATTTCAATGAAATATTTGTAAATTTTTTTTTTTCAATTTTATTTTCAACTTATTTTTAGTTTTGAGGTCTGATTCCCAAACATTCTTGACCTTTTGATGGCGTGTGAATCTCGCAATTTTCTCGCCCAGAAGTGAGGCTGACTTCACACAACACTTGATTTTCCATACTTTTAAAAGTCTTTTATTACCGGTTGGCAAATTTCTGCTTTTATACACTTGGCTCCTTTTAACAAGCAGTTGCATCAATGTGGAACTAATTTCTAAAATAGTTTCACTTTGCAGTGAAAGCAAGCATGGTAAATTATTCTATTCACTGAATAAGGTGATAAGGTTGAGCAAATTGACAAGAGGAAACTGTACTGCAGTAAATGGAGGAGGTTTGGGTATTGTTGGTTGTTGGAAAGTCAATAGGTTTTAGTAGAATTGGAAATGAATTGCTATTTAGTTGTATTGGACTGGAGAGGTTTTTACTGTTTTGTTATTGTGGAGAGGACACTGATACTTCGCTATTCGGCATCTCTTTGTACGGCTTTTCGCTATAACGGCTTTGTGTGATTATGGCTAAGTTTCGATTTATGGTTTACATTTTGGTATTAGTGTATTGGGATACACCAAAGATTCGGAGGATATTCGGTATTCATGGATTTTGATATTTGGTGAATGTTCAATGTTTGGTGATTTTAACATCCGCTAAGTATTCAGTATTTGGTGCATACCTGCTGGAGAGAATTTGCCAATAAGACAAAAAGTTTGGGACTGTCAGTATGAAATTTCCCAGTAAGTCCATTGTGAGAAGATAATTTTCCAGTAAGTTCATTGTTGAAGATAATTTTCCAGTAAGTTAATTGTTGAAGATAATTTTCCAGTAAGTTAATTGTTGAAGATAATTTTCCAGTAAGTTAATTGTTGAAGATAATTTTCCAGTAAGTTCATTGTTGAAGAAAATTTACTTGTGAGAAAATTTCTCAGTAAGTCCATTGTTGAAGAAAATTTACTTGTGAGAAAATTTCTCAGTAAGTCCATTGTTGAAGAAAATTTACTTGTGAGAAAATTTCTCAGTAAGTCCATTGTTGAAGAAAATTTACTTGTGAGAAAATTTCTCAGTAAGTCCATTGTTGA
>JAQIXU010002835.1:0-10723 GCA_034701245.1 Strigamia transsilvanica
CTTGTTTCTGAAATATTTCTCTTTATTTATTGATCTGCACTGGAATTCGCCGGGTTGGGCTGAAATTCTAGGGGTTATGGGTAACGAATTTCCACAATTTCCCCAAAACAAAACCAAAATTTTAACCAAAATCGAAAGAAAAAAAAATCCAAAATCGAAAAAAATCATCAATTCAAACCGCAACCCATTTGAATTAATCAATTGCAACTGGAGAATTGAAACCTACAGACTCCCAACTCGACTTGGTTCCACCAAATGGCCCTCCTACAACCAATGGAATGCACCCAAAAGGCGGGGGAGAAGGTGGTGCTTGGAGGGATCCGTGAAGGTGAAGCAAACATCGAGCTTTAGCCGCTCAAAACCCGCGGTGACTGGTGAAAGCTTGGCGGCAGTTGGCCGTTCACCTTTGCCGTTCACACGTGCCCCTAGTGCGGCATGACAAACCACAGGTGACCCGAGCAAACTCGAGTGGGGTGTGCATAGGGTTGCTTACTTGTTCTGTTGGTTGAGAAATATTCTGTCAGAACGTTTGTTGGGTAAAAAAAATATATATACGAGTGTGAATATGGATGTTGGTCAGGAGTCCAATGCATCCCTCACTCCCACTACTCCATCAAACTACTCCTCGGATTGGTACAGAGATTTACAGAAATTCCCTGCGCATAAGAAAAAACATGATACCGGTTGGATTACTACTCCGCCAGCCATAACACCAGGTAAAACAAACAGAAAAATTGTTGTTTTCGTGCGTTTTAATGAGAAAAATCGATCAAAAATCCAAATTTCGGGTTTTATGCGAAGGAATTATGCAAATTTCACCCCGAAAAATTTATTCAAAAAAATTATTTTTAAATGAATCGCCAAAAATATGAAAAATGTCGAAAAAAAGAAAAAAATTATTTATTTTTTGGTATTTTTGGTATTTTTATTTTCATTTTCGAGTTGTTCCAATAGAAACACAAAGCAGATATTTACTTTTTGCAAACAAAAGGCTATTGAAACTCTCCCTTATCCAGCATTGATTGTGGATAACTTTTAAATTGTTTCGGTGTCCTCCTTTTCACAGTGGCACCAGTAAAGTGTCCAATGATCCATCCTCCAGCTAGAAGATGCCATTCCGTGTTCGGAGGGAAGTCGGTCGAATGTGGGTGATGGGAATGCGATGGGTAAAACACGAAAACAGTGACTTCCTTTTTGAAAATCCGATCCTCTCAAAAATTGTTTGTTGACATAAAACTTTGCGCGTCAAAGAACCAAAGTTTCTCCTAATATTTTTGGCCCGCTTCCAAGAAATGTGTCCGTCAGGAATGTGCAAAACAAAAACCCCCATCTAAATAAATAAATTAAACTTTAACCCAAAAGATAAAAATAAAAAAAAATTTAATTAGGCCTAGAAAATGCACTCTTTTTAATGCCCCATAAACATATAATTCAACTTAAAAGTCTTCAACTCTCACCCCTTTGTAAACTTTGACTTTCCAGGAAGGAAATTGGGCCTTTTATTTAAACTTTAAACATCCTGAAAGGATATTTTCTTTACAGTAAAAAAAAAAAAGCGACACAGCGATCTGTTCTCGGGGTATGTGAGTTTTTCACACTTTTATTTACGTGTTGCTTTTTAAGAATTCATTTTTTCCTGCCATTCGTTATCTTCTTAAAAGAGATTTATCGATCCTTCGTCACGTGTCCTTCGGCGAGTGAGTCATCAGCCCCCATTTTCTTACCGAGAAATTTTCGTAGGGCGAAGTCTGGTACCTCGAGATCTCGCTAGTCTTCGTGCCAGTTCACTCGTTGGAGGTCGCCACCGGGTTGGGCTAAACTCATTTTGTCATCATATTTGAGTTGCTCTAACCGGCCTTTTTCGCTCTGATTTGTCACGTTATAGTAGAGGGTATTTTCATTTCTACATGGATGAGGATATGGATATGGATGTGAACGTGTACGCGGGAGAGGAAGAATTAGCCGAATGTAAGTCAAACGAGTTGCTTTTTGCACAAAGGTTTTCGTGTAAAAATTAATTTTTATTTTTTCCCTCCGAAAAAAAAAATCCTTTTAAAAATGTCGAAATTGCGAGCACAAAGCGACCGGTTAAAATTACAATAATTTAATTATTACCCAGAGAAAAGCTCGTTGCAAATGGTTGGAAAATGTGAGGAAACAATTGCTCCTGTTTCATGTGTGTCAGCTGGAAATTAGGCCTTGTTTCTACCCACGGTATGAGTCAGTGTGGAAATTTGAACTTGATAGGGGATAGAGGGGAATACACAGGTGTGGCTGCAACTTATATCCATTTCTGGAAGACCAAAGGTCGAATTTTCAAAAAAAAAAAAAAAATTTTGTGTCCAGATCCAGATGGTTAGATTTTATGTATTTTTTTTTCTTTTTCTTCAAAATAGAAATCAGGAACAGGAAGTAATAACAGCTAATTAAATCGGGCGATTATTTGTGTATTTTAACTCATGGCTGGTTTAATTGTAAGATTATAGTTTTGCCTCTTTTCGAGTGCAACGGAGGATGAATTATGATGAGTCTTTGTGGTGATGTTGTGTTATTTTTTTGTTCTTGCGCTGTTTTTTTGAATAGAAGCATTCAAAGTGCGAGGCATTTTAAGTTGATCACCTGTCAATCTCGGACCAGATGTTTTTGACTGAGTCATTCATTGCCAATTGAATTGACTTTGGAATTTTTGTTTTTCTTTGCAGCTTCGGATAAACCCGACTACGGTCTGGAAGAAATACCCAGTTTGAAGAACATCAAGAGTAGATTTGAAACATTCGAAGACGAATTGGACGGCGATTTGGATAAAGGCGTTGGTCAAGTTTCTGTAAAACGATCAGAGAGTATTCTCAGTAAAATGGCCAAGTAAGGAGTTGTTTGTTTTTAAATATTTATACTTCCGTTGACTTTCTAAAATCCTGTTTAACATTTTTAAAAAAATATTTTTATTTTTTGTTTTAAATTAATTATTCAGGTTTCAAGTGGGCGACAATGAAAATGGCCACTATGAAGACTCCGAAGAGTCGGATGAAAATGAGACCACTGATCCTGATGTGATTAAAGAAACTAGGAAGAAGGAGAAGGTAGATATTGAACCACAAATTAACACTAGAGGGCTGGATTCGCGAAGTAAATTCGAAACTCGAGCACTTTTCGAATGCAGCTTTCTATTTTAGAAGATAAATTTCCCACGTAGAGATATTAACCACGTAGAATTAATACAATTCCAACATTTTTTTTTTCTTTTTTTGTTACTTCTAAAGTTATATGCTAGCAATCAGGATGAGAATGAAGAAGTAAGTGTTATTAACTTTGCCCAATAAAAACTAACGTCAAGTTGACGGTTTTTTAACGTAAAAACTCAAATGTTCATGTTTTGTTTTGCAGGTTGAGTTTAGTGGAATGAACGATCTGAAAACTCAGTGGGAAAAGGGCCCTGAGAAAGCTTGGGACGAAGAACGAACTAGAGAAACTCAAGAAGAATTGAACACGCTGAGACAAACTCAGGTATTATCCCTAAAAAAAGGTTGATTTTAACCCTTCTAATCGTTTTAACTTGGTTTTGTTTATCGATGCTATCAGATGATGAATGAAGAAGTAAATTTGTTTCTTTTTTAGACGTTTAAATTGTAAACAAAATAATAATAATAATAATTTTTGTTTTATGTTAGGCTAAAGCGAATCTTAAAGCAGTTTACGAGAGTGCATTACAAGTGGAGCGTAGCCCCACAAAAGAGACCGTGCTCAGTTCCGAAATTCGAGAAATCAAATCGATCGCTGATAAATGGGAACACGGCGAAGTGCTCAACGAGAACGAACAGGAAAAGCTCAACCACTTCAACAAGGAAAAGGAAGAGGATCTCAGTGTTTTTCGAGATTCCGGTTAGTATCGAAGTGAAATTCGTAACCTTTCAAGATAAGTAAACATTAAACAAACAAAACTTGTGTTTAGGTATGCACGAAGCGCGCAATTTGTTCAAAAAAATCGACGAAACCGTGAGCAAATCTGGACCGGTTGTTTTCAACAAATCTCCCAGTCTCGAGCGCAACGGCAGCAAGCGTTCCGTTCGGGACCAGGCGGTTGCATCCGACACCGAAATCATTCGCTCGACCAACCAGAAGGAAGAAATCGTCGTCGACTCGACGAACCTACACGAGAAATTCAAATTCTTCGAGAACTACCAAGACGCGTCTCAGCAATCTGAGCGCAAACGCTTTGCAATGACACCACCTCGCGATCCTCGACCCGAGCAGGACGAATCGGACCCGGAAGTTGAACGCGATCCGAACGTGGTGCGCAGCTGCGACCACGAGCAGGAGATCGTCACCGACACGGCCAGGAAGATGCTCAATAAGTTCCGCGAACTCGAGACCCAGCGAGGAGAGGAGTTCACGCCGCAAGGGCCGAAACCGTTGAAACGCATCACGCCGCCGAGGGAATACACGGCCGTATACGACGACGAGCGCGAGAGCTCGCCGGAGCCCGAGAGGGACCCGAATGTCGTCCGTTGTTCGGACAAAATCGAAGACGTGGCGCTGATCGAGGCGGAGAAAACGCGAAACTTGCGCGCCAAGTTTGAGAATTGGGCTAACGAGGATGATGAAGAGGAGGAGGCGGGCCAGGAGGAGGAGAACGACGATTACACAAAGTCGTACGACTACGATAACGGTCAGCCGTCGATCGACACGACCAAGAATCTCAAAGCCAAGTTCGAGGCGTTGCGCGAGGAAACCGAACGTGCCAATACAAAGCCGAAATCTCCTAAAGTCAACCGTTTTGTGGTGAGTTGAGTTGAATTGAGTTGATTTGCGCAAGTTGTTTCCATTTCCGTTCAATTTGATTTGATTTTTTTCACTAACGGTAGACAAATGACCCAATTTGGTGTTGATTTTTGAGTAATTTATAACGCAGTTTGAGCAAATTGTGCTATATTTTTACCCAAAAATAATTTAAAAACCTTGTTAATTAATTCCACCGCCGTTCGTTTTAAAATGCTTTTTAATTAACCGTCTTCCGCATTTCATGCATGCTTTAATTTCCCCATTTTTGCCTGGCTTTGTGGTGGTGACGTAACAAAATGGAGCATGATGGTTGTTTGCTTGATAATACGTTAATTTCGCATGATAAAGAGAACAAAATGTGTCAGATTTTGATTTGACGGTTTACTACATCTCGGTGGTGATTGTGCGTTTCCATCTTTCTGTAAATTCTAGTAATTACGTCACCACCACATCATCCCCATTCCGAAGCCCTCTTCGACTTGGTCTATGACGTCAGTTTTTGGATCATTTATCTGGATTTTCTAAACGACGACTGGTCAACTACGGATTGAAGACTACAATTTCTTTCCTAATATATTTTTTTTTTTCTTCTTTTTAATTTCTCGAATCTATTATTATATAAGCCAGTAATAAATATTTGAAAAAAAAATATATAATGTTATTAATTTTAGCTAATTTTTGTTTTGTTTTGTACAAAATTATTTTTTAATTTTTTAATTTTAATTTTTTATTTTTTAAAAAGCTTCGTAATTTGGGTATTAATGTTTGATTTGCTAGGATATTTTCTAATGGTAAACGTAATTGTGGATTTTTAATCAAATTTTAATAATCTTTTTTATACAGTTTAAAAAAAAAACTAATAAGTATTAGACAGCAAACTGAATTATATTTGTGGGCTTAATGTGTGTTTCTATAGGAATTTATTTGATTTTATCACTTTTTGGATGAAAACTGTATATTATAGTTAAATAAACAGCAGAACTGGAATGTTGCAACTAATGTTAAGTGTTATTTTGCTAGGGGTTTGCAACAAACACGCTCGTAAGTATTGATAGCCATATTTCTTTCTTTTCTTTCTTTTATCACTAAGGTTTTCATTACTACTAGTATTATTAATCAAAAATTCGTTGCTTCGAGTATCAATCCTGGTGTAAAAAAGTCAGTAACGGGGATTTTCCACATTTCAAAGTCTATTTTATCCAATTAAACAAAATTAACCCAAAAAAAACGATTTTCTTTAGATTGCTTTCTCAGAAAAAAAGCAAAGTTTTTGCAGGATGAGTTGGGTAGATAAGCTGACCCACTTCCACACTGCAAAAAAAATTAACATTTCAACTTTTTTTTGGCGGGGTAATCTAAAAATTCAACAATAACTATTCAGTATTTACAAAAATTTGTGTCGGTAAATTAAAATTAGACGAATAGTTTGCTTTTAACGTCTTTCGTAGCTATTTTCCCACTTTTGTGCATATAAATCAAGATTTTGATCCATTTTTCATTTTCTAGGAACAACAATTCGACCAGTGTTCGATCTGTACCAAGCGTTTGTACGCCATGGAAAAAATGGAAGCGAACAACCAACGCTTTCATAAGTCCTGTTTCAAGTGCTGGCAATGTGCGAGCCCATTAAGGTAAATATATCCAAAATATCCGTAAATTTTGCGTAACATTTTCCCTCCCATTTTATTGCAGATTGGACAATTACACCGTCAGTGATGGGACTTTCTACTGTACCCCGCACTTTAAGCAACTGTTTATCTCGCGTGGAAACTACGACGAAGGTTTCGGTCGCGAACAACACAAGGAAAAGTGGAATCGAAGTCGCTCCACTACACCGAACCGAAGTCGTTCAAACACCCCGACTGTCATGGGCGCCAGCGAGTACGGCGAGGTGACTGAAGAAATTTATGCATAATAAAAATAAAACTCGAATTTCCAAATTAAAATTGTAACTAATAGTTTTTTTGAAACTGTTTATGTGAATTTGTACATTTTTGAATTCCATTGCCCTCTTTTTTTGTATTTGTATAATCATATTTTGATAATGTTGCATTGTTTTTTTAAAAAAAATTAATATTTTTTGATTATGTAGTGTTGACTAAAATAATAGTGTACGTTTTTAGGAAGTATCGGCACAATGTCAGCTTCTTTTCTTTCTTTCTGTGTTTGATTTGCGTTATTTTAAAACATCATTCCACTTTTGATACGAATCTTGAGCAGAGATAATTTAATACAAAATCCTTTCAACACTTTTTTTATTGTAAAAAATTTTTTGTATCATGTTTACAACCAAAAAAAAATATCTTTGTATACGTGTGGAGTTCCATGCAATTTTGTTACATTTTTTTTGCCTATCAAACTACTTATGCATAAACCTGTGATTATTTTCAGCCAAAGGTAATTGAAATACTTAAGAATATCATTCTAAAAATTCCTAATATGTATCACAAAATGGTGTTTGACGAATAAAAGTTGTCTACATTAGAATAGAAATGTTTTATATAAATATTTGCTCGACTTTTCTCGTGCAAAGTCAAGTCGCGTGGGTCAATGATCTAGTGATCGCTTCCAGATGCAAAAGACACGATACTGGATTTGACAATAAAGGATCATTGAGTCCTTCCTTGTGTTCTGGGCTCTGCAAGATGATAAGAGACTGGGCAGTATGATGCTGCAATTAAATTACCATGTACTGTACATTTATAATTATAAATGACTTATAGTATTGTCCAATTTAGGTCTTTTAAGTAATAAATTTTTTTTTTACTACTTTCAGTTTGAGAGGTTTCTTGTGTAGTGCTAGAAATAAAGTAAAAACAATAAATAAGTAAAGCAGTAAATGACAAAAACGTGCATCTAATTTAGAAACTAGAGACAACCAACACGAAACAACAGTTTTAACCAATAAAGATGCAATTTTTACTTGAAAAATTAAAATTACAAAGGGGAAAGACAATTTTTGACACACAAAAAGACCAATTTCTTAGCTAGGTGAAATGATTAAATGAAGCTGCCACGCCAGACTCGTTGTATATTAGTGACCTCTTGTGTGAAAACTCATAAACAAGTTTCCATTCAGAAGACAGCACCATATGTTTATAAACCATAAAAACCAACGCAACAAAATGGTTTTCAAAAATCCAATTAAAAATACCAATGAAAACCTAATTTCTATTAAATTCAAAAAATATTTCTAACTTTTACAATTTTAAAAGTTAAAAAAAAAAAATCACATTTCCATCCACTTGTTGCCATTGTCAGACAAACTGGCATGTCTTTTAATAGTATAGCGCAATTACGAAATTACATTCAACCTGTGTGTGCGTAGGCCTATCGACAAGCAATATTTTTAAAAAAGCATTATTGTTTCGGTCTAAAAGTGTGTTTACGCTTCTTCCTTATTGTCTTTATCAAATCCCACCACATGATTCGCAATTCCTATTCAATTCTTCCGTGTTTACACCAACTTCCGCATCGCAATCATCATTCAACCAATCTTTCAACTCTTTCTAATTTCATTATCAACTTCAATCTAATTGTTTTCCCCATCCATTTATTACCCAAATTTCTCCACAGCCAATATTTCCATCCATATAACCTTGTGACCTTACTCTATCCAGTCCTAATGACAGCACGACAGTTATAACACACATAATCTGTGGTTGTAACTTAAATCCTTATCACGTGATATCTTCTTGCACTAATAGTCACTTCCGCTACTCAATGAAGGTGCGACTTGTTTGTTCAGCCAGTCAGCCACTAGACAAGGATTCCTCTTCTTTTTTGCGAAATTTCAAACAACTCGCATTATGCAAGCACGTCTGGACGTTTGGTCATTCAATTACCACAGTGTACGCTCCTTAAACTGCACACATTGTTTATAACGCAATGACTAATTAAAAAACAAACCGCACGTCTCATAACAGCGTTAAAAAAGCAATTAAAAGTTGTTGTAACATTAGAAAAATCTTGCAAAACCATGTTTTCGTTATTCATGACGAATTGCACATCGCATATTAAGTTTTGAAAAACTTTTCACAAACTTGCCACATACTGTGTGTGTCTGGATGCATTTACCGGCTTTAATGCCAGAAATTTGGGCCGTTTATCCGATCCTCTGGCCACGGAGCTGCGCTCGCTACACCTTTAATTTTCCTTCTCGATTAATGTAAACATTCTTGCCAAGATTCCCCAATTCTGACGTTAAAGCCGGTAAGAATTCTTCGCTTTTGCAGGCACGGTAAAGTTAAAGCAACTTGCGAATAATCCCAAACACCGAGAGAGTAAATCAATGGAAAAATCTCCAATTTCCGTTTCAGCTGTCCGCTCTATTAATCCATTTATTAGTGCACAAAAAAACTAACATAGAAAAAAGGAAATAACTGCAATTATTTGCTAATTCTGCAGGAACATTAAGCGCCGACCTGTGGGACCTTTTTGGAAAAGTCATTCATCTCGCAGACAGATAATTGTGAACTATTCAAAAGTTGTTTTTCATTAATCATCGGTTTATACCTCTGGCATGAAAAATTGTGGGTGCAAATACACACGTGGCTGATTGACAAGGCCCTCTTTAGTAAAATCAAAGTGCGGAGGTTGAGAGATGGACGGCGGATCTGTAATTAGCAATGCGCAATGGCGGTGCCTAAAAAGTTGCTCAATTCTTCATTGAAATGAGCTGAGCAGTAGCAATTTCATCTAGTGTAATTACCAAGATTTGTAGAAACTCGAGATCCTCTGATTGGCTAATTAAGTCGGCGCGTTCGGTCTCGCGTGCTACTAGTGACGTCACACCGGCTCGTGCTGTGTCCCTATAAAAACATCGCAACCCAGACGCGGCTAACTTTGCCAATTCCAACAACCGCGAGTCACACAACATCAATATTTGAGGTAAATTATTCATTTCTCATTTTCTCTAGTCATGAAATTCACAGGAAAAAAGTCACTTTTTCAAAATTCTTTATTTGTTTTTTCTAATTTTTGTCAATTTTTGCGACTATTTTTATGAAATCTTTTCATTATCGCAACTTTTTTCGGTTTTCTTTTTTCTTTTTTTTTTTCTCTAAATTTGACAAGACTCTGCCTGGGGTTTTCAGGCGCCATTTCCATTAACCCACACCTCATGTCACTTGTTGATAAAATGGGAATTTCTTTTTTTTCTCAATTTTTTTTCAAAAAAAATAACTAAACAAATGGAAAATTATATGAAATTATATGAAATTATTTTCTAAAATCAATGAAATCATGTTCGAATTAAAATCGCATCATTAATCAGCGTGGCAAACTCGAATTTCTCGTCAAATTGAACTTCTGCGGTCGCCATATCCAGTGATAACTAGCTAGAGGAAGCGAGGCCCCATTTTGATTTATGATGCACGTCAGCTTATCTGCAATACAGGTGCCCTTCTTCATTCTGTTTGCATTAATACAATATCCTATTTTTGCCTTCTGCCTCCAATTGATTATTCCACATGCTTAAACCAATTTATTTTTCTCCTTTACTAATTTTTTTTCTTCAATTAATTTATTAATAACTTAATTCTTATTCAATTAATTTTCCAATTAGTTTCATTGCTTTGTCATTCATTCCTAAAATCCATTAGCATTACCCTTCCAAGAAAACCGAACTTCTCCCCATTTTCCGTTTAATTATTTCATCTTCTTGGCATTGCGAAGAATGCAAAGGTTCTTCACCAACCCACGCAATCGTAACATAGCGTGAAGTCTCAAAACACATGCAACAGACATCAGATGATGTCATTCAATGAAAAGTAAATAAGAATGAATGAGTTTGATTACACCAAGGCTCCAAAACACGTTTGTCCAGAGTAAATAAAACTCGATAATATCGATGCTAACTACGTTTTGTGTCTGTTTGTATCAGTTGCCAAGCAACAGTTAAAACACTTAACGAGCCACAAGTTGATTCTTCATGAATGAAATG
>JAQIXU010002836.1:0-10721 GCA_034701245.1 Strigamia transsilvanica
GACAAAATTGACGCAATTGACAAAATTGACGCAATTGACAAAATTGACGCAATTGACAAAATTGACGCAATTGACAATATTGACGCAGCACCAGGCAAGTTCAAGAAACTGGTGGAGGTGGACGATGTGGACGTGGCGCGGAGGTTCGTTCCTAATAAGAACCGGGAGGAAATTCTCAGCGTATTTCGAAACGGGATGGCGCAGTTTCCATCGACAGTGAGTGATGAGCAAAGAGCGAATGTGTCGACTTCGGGGGTAACGAGGGACGAGTGGTCGACGACGATGGAGACGGTGAACTTGATTTTGGACCTTTTGCCGGTTAACACAGACCAATATAGAAAAGCGTTGAATGGTTCAAATTTTATTTTGATTTTGCAGCTTCTGCCGCCCCCTTACGGGCTTGATGCGACCGCCTCTCTGGCACTTTACACCTTGACAGTGTAAGTTTACACCTAAATAATAGAATTTTACATCTTGGTAAAAAAATATCAAACTCATTGATTTCTTGTCATGTCATAGAATTGATCATTGGAGCGGGAGGGAAGAATCGAATAATCGAAAAGGGGGAAGAGAAAAGGAGAATTGATGGAGTCCATTTGCTGTTTGGAGTGGTAGCTGTTGATTGAGGCCTGGCACAAGTGCGCAGTGGCCGGGGCAAGTACAAATTATTGTACAAGCCCTGGCCACAGCGCACTTGTGCCAGGAGCCGGATGCATTTTTTGCAAAACATGTGACCATTCGAACACTCCTGCATATCCTCAATCAGCAGCTCATCCTCCAAACAGCAAATGCATTCCATCAATTCGCCTTTTCCCTTCCCCCTCTTCGATTCTTCGATTCTTTCCCTGTCGCTCCAATGCCTTGTGGACAGAAGACAAGAAATCAACGAGTGTTGATACTTACACTGTCAAGGTGTAAAGTGCCACGTGCTATGATACAGAGAGGCGGCCGGATGTGACCCAGCGCACCTCTGCGCACGTGTCCCCTGTGCAAGCGCCGCATCATCAAAGACTACGGCTGCAACAAAATGACGTGCTCGTGCGGCCAGTTCTCCTGCTACGTGTGTCGCGAACCCATCGACAACTACCGATACCGACACGACAGGTGAGACCTGAGACACGAACAAAAACAAAATGCAAATTTGTGGTTCACTTTTAATCGTGAAATCATTTATAGGTGCTCACCATACTTGGACAACGAGGAAATGCATCGCCTCGAGGTGCAGGAAGGAGCCAAGAAGGCCAAGGAGGAGTTCATGGAGTTGCACCTGGAAGTGCAGACGGTCGAACTAAAACACGATCCGACAAAAACGCCGTACACGAACTTGCGCAAGAATTAGCAACAGGTCAACGAGCTAAGACAGATCGTGTTCCTGCAACCCAGACAGCAGCAGCCTAACTTGGTGCAACCTGCGCGAAGGCCCCCGCCGTAATTTTCATGTTTCGTTCTTGATCGCGAGAAAACAAATTTGTGAAGAAGCTAATAAAAAAAAAATCGATGTTATTCATTATTGTTGTTTGATATTGATTAGTCATCATGTACGAATATACAGGAAGAAAAAATTATATTTTTTTAATTCTTCATATTATTTATTGATATGTAGTTATTTAGGAAAATAATTATTTTTCTTCTAAAAAATAGGAAATTTCTCCTTCAAAATTTATTTCTTTTCAAATAATAAAAGATAAAAAAAAAATATATGCTTGAAACCATACAATTTTTGAAAATATCCAATTTTTCTCACCAGGGTACTAAAATCAAGCTCCAGGTAGAATTAAATCAAAATTATCAGTTGACAATTTAAAAGCATCTGAACATCCACTTTCTTTTCCACAACAGAATAAAATCCAGATTCAAACTCGTTTATCCAACACAGCAATTGCATACAGTACTCTTCGTGGTTCTAAAGGCCAAACAACAAAACAAAATTATATCTATACCAATATTTCCATTCAACACACCACCAATCTATGGGGCCTGAGCAACCCAGATTGGCATTCATACGGCAAAAATGACACTTTTGGGCATAAAATGATTTTTTTAGTTAAAAATATGAAGGAAGCTTCCATTTTTCTTTGAGAATTATTTAAAAAATACAAAAATATGTACCGTAATCGTGTGGATTTTGGGTCCTAATTTTTTTATCGAGAGAGCAAGAAAATAAAACGAACCCGTTTTGTAAATCCAATCCGTTTATCAAATCAAAATCTTACTGTTTGATGTAATAAAATTTCCATGTCTCATTGCTATCTAAATACAATTTAAAATAATTACTAATAACCTCAAATTTACATAAAAATGTTAAAAAATCTTGAATATCACTACTAATTGAGATATACGTACAAGGAGAAAGAATAACAAAACCGAAATTGCAAAAACGTATGAAATATATTACAAAATTACGTCTTAAACACAGAAATAACTTGTTCTGTATCAAATAATTATAAATGATTAATCTGGTCATTCATCTGTGTTTTGCTATATGATTTTTTAAACTCCGATCTTGAACACAAGAATAAGCACATAAATGGCACTTGAGTCGTTTTTCTAGACTATGGGAGGACAAATGTTTTTTTAAACTCCCACTTTGACTACAGGAATAAGCACAAAGATGGCACTTGAACAGTTTTTCTCCTGTATGGGTCCTTAAGTGTACTTTTAAACTCCCACTTGCAATACAGGAAAAAGCACAAAGATGGCACTTGAATGGTTTCTCTCCTGTATGAGTAGCAATGTGTGTTCTTAAATTTCCGCTTGTAATACAGGAATAAGCACAAAGGTGGCACTTGAATCGTTTTTCACCTGTGTGTGTTGCAATATGTTGTTTTAAATTTCCGCGTCGAATACAGGAATATGCACAAAGATGGCACTTGAATTGTTTCTCTCCTGTATGGGTCTTTAAGTGTACTTTTAAATTCCCACTTACAATACAGGAATAAGCACAAAGGTGGCACTTGAAATGTTTTTCACCTGTGTGTGTTGCAATATGTCTTTTTAAATCCCCATGTTGTATACAGGAGTAAGCACAAAGATGGCACTTGAATAGTTTTTCTCCTGTATGGGTCTTTAAGTGTACTTTTAAACTCCCATTTGTAATACAGGAATAAGCGCAAAGATGGCACTTGAATGGTTTCTCTCCTGTATGAGTTGCAATGTGTCTTTTTAAATCCCCACGTTGTGTACAGGAATAAGCACAAAGATGGCACTTGAATCTTTTTTCTCCAATATGAGTTAAAATATGTCGATTTAAATGCCCACTTTGATTACAAGAATAAGCACATAAATGACACCTGAATAGCTTTTCCCCCGTATGAGTTGCAATGTGTATTTTTAAATAGTCACGTCGAATACTGGAATACGCACAAAAATGGCACTTGAATTGCGTTCCTGTGTGCACTCGCACATGGGCAGTCAATTGTCGTTTAAGCCTAAAGGAAAGTGCACACTCTTCACATTTGAAGGGCTTTTCACCAGTGTGTAGAAGCATGTGACTCTTCAACTGCGAATAAAATGAACACGAATAATCGCAAAGATTGCAACTGAAACGCTTTTGTTTTCCCGTCATGTTGAATGCAGAAAATGTCTCTTTTGCAAACTGGTACAAACGAAATGCTGATCAATGAGATATCACACGATCACATCAAAAATGAATATTCTGAAATGTAAAAAAGTCAAACATTATGAATAGAAGTTGAAAGTAATTTTTTACAAATAGCAATCAATAGAGAAAGAAAAGGAAATAAAACCAATATTTAAGATTAATCCACTATTTTAAAAAAAAATTTGATGTGAATATAACGTGCATGATAGCTAATTTTATTGGTCTGACTGGCAGTGGCCCACACACATCCACATGAAGAAGAAGTTCAATTACAGTATATCAGGAGACTGCGCTGCTTCTGTCTTTGAAAAAGTACTGCAGAACAACTTCCCTCCCAATTGCCATGTTCGTAGTAGCATAACGTCGCTGAGTACTAAAATACTACTTTACTAGTACTTTAAAATAATGATATCAACTATCAACTACAACAATCTGCTACGGTTTTACCCTTCTAACTTTAACTTCAGCAAATTCGCTAATTAGGGATGTGTATTTTGATTTCGCTGCTTATGCCACGCCGCCCAGTGGTTCACTTTTACGACGGTTGTTTTTTCTTCAAATCAAATAATTTGTACGTTTTTTCGAAATTCATTATAACGACATAAATCGATAATTGGGGAGATCAATTTTTTGAACGTACACCTTTTCTGGGGTACCTTTGTTGAAAGCGAATATTGGTAGTCCCGAGTACTGGAAAATTCAAAATAAAACTAGTACCGATGGCACAAGCCGAAAAAGTGACCCTTTAGACCAAAAATTAACTTTTTAGTTCAAAAATTGACATATAAGTTCAAAAATCGAGATTTTTATCCCAAAAAGCGACCTTTTGTAGGCCAATAATCGTGCTACATTGATGTAAAATGTCGATTTCCGATCTAAAAGATGACTTTTTCGACTGGTTCCGTTGGTATCAGATTTTATTTTGTGCTAAAACTGGTGATTTTTGGTCTAAAATATCAATTTTTAGCCTAAATTGTCAATTTTTAGTCTAAAACGTGAATGTTTAGTCCAAAACGTCAATTTTTAGTCTAAAACGTCAATTTTTAGTCTAGAATGCGAATTTTTAGTCTAAAATGTTAATGGTACGTTATTTCCGTGCGAAATGTCTAAATAACGCATCATTCGGAAGTGGTGTCGAAAAAACGACACCGGTTCACGGTATCGAATCAACTTTATCAATAATGTCGATAGAACATATCATTCGATAAAACCGAGTCGATAAAGTGACGTTTCGATTACGTATAGAGTTGGATTTCGGGAATTTCCTGACGAGAATTCTCGAGAAATTTTCGAGATTTTTCATCCCGAATCTCGAGAATTCAAATTTTTAACATTTCGGGAAATCCCGAATCTTGAGATTGTGATTTTCTCGGGAAATACCCAACTCTAGTACGTGTTGACAGTTTTTTGTAATCGAAATCTAAAAAGTGCCCATAACGTAAATGAAACGACACCAAAAAGCTGAAAAATGACAAAAACTTAACCAAAAGGCCGAATTTATGTTATTTTCCAGCTTTTTGGTTACGGTTTTGTCATTTGTGCGCTGGCGCAATATGACCGGAAACCCGACCCGACTTGACCCGACACCCACGGGTCAGCTGCGGGTCGGGTCGGGTCACCGTATTCCGACCCGAGTGAAATGTGGGGCGGGTGCGGGTTGGCTCAGAACCGACCAGTCCCGACCCGAACGCAAGGTTAGTCATGGGTGGGGAACGAATGACCAGTCAGATAGCGCCACCTTTAGAGCAGAAATTGTGACGACCTTGCAAATTATTTAAGAAAACAGAAGATGGTATTTCCTTTCGCAAGTGATAACTTTTTGAAGTAAGGTATGGAATTGTGTTGACTTTGTGTCCTAATTTTTTTTATCAATAGAAAAGGAAAATAAAATAAAACCAATATTTAAGATTAGAGACTTAGCGATTTTTCCCCAAACACAAACACAAACCCAAACACAAAGTTAAAAATTTTAGGTAAAAAGAAAAATTGTGTTGGGTATTACGTTTTGAGTTTGTGTTGGAATTGACCGTACGTGTTTCCAGAGCGCGCCATACGGCGGCGCTAGTATCGAGAATGGGGATTAACGTTCCCCAAACGTTTTTATAACGCACCAATGACGTGCGACTTACTTTGTATATAAGCTATTGTATTTTGCTAAATAAATAATTCAGTTAGTTGTAACAACACCTTCGCATGTTATTCTCTTCTGCCGATCGAATACCCCGGAATTTAAAACTACAGTTTGCGATTTCAAAAGACTCAAAACTCAAAACTCAAACTCCAAAAATGTCGATTTTCGGTCTAAAACGACGATTTTCATTCCAAAAATGTTTGATCTAAGCTTGCAGGCGGGTCGGGTCGGGTCGGGTCTGGTCTGGTCGTGTGCGAATTGACTCAAATTCGACCCGAATGCACGCATATTCCGTTAGACTGGAAAAAAATAGTGCCCAAAATCCGAACAACACACGTCTATCGCGCATGCGTTTGGGGAAAATCGCTAAGTCTCTATTAATTCATTTTTTTTCGCAACGTTTTCTGGGGGCAGTTTACTCGCCGTGGGAAATTTTATTGGTCTGGTTGTCAATTTCTGGATCGAAATAACACAAATGACATTTGGGAGGTTTTTCCTAAGTATAGTTGCTAAATATTTCGTTATCAATCACCTTTTTTGAATCTGTACAAAGATGGCGCTTGGATGATTTTTCTTCCGTGGGAGTTAACTGCTGCCAGGGACCCTCGGACAGACTTGTGGAACTGATTGATCAAGTAAACTATAATAAAAAAAAAAGTAGTAGGTATATTTAGAAATATGAATTTCAGTTCCGCTATATCTTACCTGAATTAGTACAAGAAGACCAAATAATTTTCTCAACTGTAAAAGCGCACGGTGCCTCGAAGCTTTGTCCCACATGTGGACCACACCCATGAAGGGGATTGTCGGTAGGGCAAGAATGACCAGACTGATGCTGCCATCTGTTGTATTATTTTTTGACCGAGCTTGAGAATCATCTACAATTTATGGATTATGAACAACAAACAAAATTTTATTTATACTGGTTTTTGTGTTTCAACATGTTTTACATTCAAAATAAGGCGAGAACAAAATACAATCACAGATTTTATTTTATGAAATAAATAAATCGATACAATTTCTAATTTTCTGAATTCTTGAGTTGAAAAAATTTCCATTTTTAAATACAAAACAGATTTTATCAACAGATTTCTAAAATTTTAGGGGCCACAGTCTGAGGTCCCAACTAAATTGAAAGAAATGTTTTGATTTCTGTCTGAAAACCAAACAAGGGCACGGAAAAACTTTATTTTATCAAGGCCCAGAGGTCCAAAGGAGTACCAGGGCCACGACTATGTTACAAAAATGTTTTGTTTTCGTCCTGAAAACCAGGAAGGACTTGCTTCCAGCAGCCCTGGTGAAGCACCGTTGGTTTCTATGTTGTTAGGTAATAATTAATGGCAGCTTTTTGGTAAGACCAGTAAGGCTCTCCAAATTTAGGTAGCTTCAGGCTGTGGTCCCCAAATTTTCAGAAATCTGCTGATAAAAATTTGTTAAAGTTTTTCAAATTTTTAAGCTTTTATGAGAAATTTTGATAAATTTGACATGTTTTTTGGTGGAAAAAAGAATTCACTAATTATTATTAATTAGAAATCAAAATAAATATTGGTTTTCTTTATTTGAGTCCAAAAAATGCTTTTTGCATCTCTTTAAAATAATAGTAAATAATAAATAAGGACTACCAATATGACAACCGTAGCAACTACCTCATTACCATTGAGGAACATTGGCACATAAAAATCATTAATGTGTAAATAAACTGATAAAACTTTTGAAAACAGCACAATTAACAACGCCAACAAAATAAAATGAAACGCGATAAGCCTAATCACCACTTTTGAAGAATTGTGATAATAGTGAGGACGGCATTCAGCAAATGCTCGCAAGTTTCCCAGTAAACAACAAATAAAAAAGAATCGACAGTATGTGCTTGTTTTACATGAAAATTTCATATAAATTCAATTTCAATTTATACATCCTAGTTTAAAGGAATTATTGGCACATTAACACTGAAAAAAAAATTGACAACCACTAAAAATTAATTTCAATACATTTTCACACATCGCTCATGTGTTTCCTTAAATGCTTCTTCAATGCATCTTGTCGCCCGCTAGAATAAGCACATAAATGACATTTGAATGGTTTTTCTGCAGTATGAGTTGCAATATGTCTTTTTAAATTCCCACTATGATTACAGGAATAAGCACAAAGATGGCACTTGAATTGTTTTTCTCCTGTATGAGTTGCAATATGTCTTTTTAAACTCCCACTATGATTGCAGGAATACACACAAAGATGACACTTGAATCGCTTTTCCCCTGTATGAGTTGCAATATGTCTTTTTAAATCCCCACGTTGTATGCAGGAATAAGCACAAAGATGGCACTTGAATCGTTTTTCTCCTGTATGAGTTGCAATATGTCTTTTTAAATCCCCATGTTTTATACAGGAATAAGCACAAAAATGACACTTGAATCGTTTTTCTCCTGTGTGAGTTGCAATATGTTGTTTTAAATTCCCACGATGATTACAGGAATAAGCGCATAAATGACATTTGAATGGTTTTTCTCCCACATGTCTTCGCAAATGTGTTTGTAAATCACTATTTTGACTGGAGCAGAAAGCACACAAATGGCACTTGAATGGTTTTTCCCCCGTGTGGGTTCTTGCATGTCTTTTTAAAGTCCAGCTTTGGAGCGAGGAGAAAGTACACAAATGACACTTGAATCGTTTTTCTTTCGCATGAATATGCATATGGGCGGTCAATTCTGATTTAAGCCTAAAGGAAAGTGAACACTCCTGGCATTTGAAGGGTTTTTCACCAGTGTGCAGAAGCATGTGTTGTTTCAAATACGAATAACGCGAACACGAATAATCACACAGATTGCATCTGTATTTCGTGCGATTGCTTTCTTTCATTTTCCTCTCCATTTCTGCCTAAAGTAAAACAACGAAATGTAAATTAAAAGCAAGATTTTGTTTTTCGTAGCAGAGGTGCACTGACTTTATGTTGATGGCTATCACTTGATTGCACCGGAAGTGAACAAACTTGTGAAACTCGTGGATCAACCAACTATAAAAATAGAAATTTTTACAAATGGAAATTTTAGTAACATCGTATGTTTACAAAGACAAACATGAAACAATTTTCTGTTAATGCGCTCGGTGAATCTTATTGTTAGTGACGGAAAAAGCGAGATTTCGGGGTGTTACTAAAACCCGAAACTTCCGGTTTTACTGTCACGCGCCATGGAACTACACATTTAAATTTATTTTACGTAATAAACATGTAGTTTTCTGAATTTTCCAGTACAGATAATTCTTAGAAATATCTTTTTTTTCAGTAACATGATGTGATGGGAAAACAATTTTTATGCGGGTTTTAAATCATAAATGAAGCGAGAACAGAATACAGCTCGTTCTATTACATAGAAAAAATAAATTCACACAATTTTTTAGATTTCTGATTTTTCAATTGAAAAAAAAAAATACCATTTGCGAAAATAAACGTAAAAATAGGATGTTTTCGAAAACATTTATCACCAAACAACTGACGAACAAAAGCATTAAATCACAAAAATAATTCACATTTTTACCAATTAATTTAAATTAAATTACCTCGGAATTAAATCGCGTGGAAGTTTGTTTTGATTTTTTTCCGGATCCAATCACTTATTGTGGATCCGTCACGGTGCCTTAATTTTATGTAATTTCTACAATAAATCAGCCCCGGTTTGCACAAAATGCTTCAACTACAACAACGACCGCTTCTAAACTTCCACCATTGCTCGTAACCAAGGTTACTTAAACAGCGCTTTCCACCGGCAGATATCGCCAGCACTAAAAGAATAAATTACGAGTGAACCCGATTGAAATTTGACAGGATTTCGATTGACAAATATGAAAATTGCAGTGTCGTTTTTGTCAATTATACGGTATTCTCTTAAGTTGTGGTGACCATTGAAACACAACAACAAAACCAAATAAAAATCCAATCAAATTTCAGATAAAAACACAAGAAAACAGATATTCTGTGATGAAAATTAAATTTATTTCGTTCTTTTTTACACTCTACTATTCGACCTATTCATAACATTCATTTCATTTCGTAAACTAATTAATTCCTTAAATTATTTCTTTAAAAATCTCATATACAACACGCCGGCGAAAATCCCGATTTCGATCAAGATGACGACGACAAGTATCAATTTGTTGCCTAGCATACTGAAATTACAAATCAAATCGAATTAATTAAATTTTCTTTTAGCAAATCGTCGTGTTCACCTTCTCGACATCGCGTTGAGGATCCTTCGGCTTCGACTTAACGTTTGGTCCGTTTCTTCGAGCTGTTTGCGAAATCGATTTTCGTGTAAAGACAAAATTGAGAGCGAAAAAGATGATTTTTGTTTACCCGGTCTTTGGTGTTGAGAAGTGATTCACGTTGTTCGGCGAGATCGGTGACGATGGTTTGGCCGATTTCATCGGTTTCCACCGCGATGACGTGCGAGCGTGCGATCCGCTCTGATGTGCGATTCAAAACGCTGTTTGTTTGTAGAAGTATTCCACGATTTTGTGCACTTGCACTCTAATTAGATTGCGGAAAAATGCATTTTAGATGTAAATATACATTTTTTTAAAAATGGAATTGTAATTTTACGCGTAAAAATGCAATTTCCTAACAAATTTCGTGTAAAAATGCATTTTATAAATATAAAAATGCAATTTATAGATGTAAAAGTGCATTTTTACATTTAGGAAATGCGTTTTCGTGTCAAATTTCGTGTCAAAATGCATTTTATAAATATAAAAATGCATTGTATACGTATAAGACGGCAATTTGATGATGTAAAAATGCATTTTCGTGTCAAATTTCGTGTAAAGATGCATTTTTAAAATATAAAGTCTAAAAGTCTAAGTCTAAAGATGCATTTTTACATTTATGAAATGCAATTCCGAGTTAAATTTCGTGTACAAATGCATTTTATAAATATAAAAATGCAATTTATAGATGTAAAAGTGCATTTTTACATTTAGGAAATGCGTTTTCGT
>JAQIXU010002837.1:0-10716 GCA_034701245.1 Strigamia transsilvanica
ATGAAAACTGGAAAATGAAAACTGGAAAATGAAAACTGGAAAATGAAAACTGGAAAATGAAAACTGGAAAATGAAAAATGAAAATTCAAAAATTGGAAAATGAAAAACGAAAACTGGAAAATGAAAACTGAAAATTCAAAATTTGGAAAATGAAAAATAAAAACTGGAAAATGAAAACTAGAAAATGAAAACTGGATAATGAAAACTGGAAATTCGAAAATTGATAATGAAAATTGATTGATGAAGTAAATTGCTTACTCGAATATTAACCAAGGCTTCGAGCACATGGAAGCAGTTCTGTGATCTGGAAGAAGCAAATCAACTCCAGCAGAACATTCCCTCTCTATTGGAACACAAGTTGCTGGAATTGCCAATTGATTTCCTCATTACTCGATTCCTTCTGCACAGTATGCTCACCTGTTCGTCTGAAACAATCCAGCAACGGGAAGCAAGACTGGAAACTGTTCGAGTTTTCTTTTAATTAAATTTAAATTGGAGGCGTAGCAACACGCGCAGGGTACAGCTAGTGTTCTATAAAATTTAAAATACCGTATTTCAGTGACAAAGACAAAAAAAATGCGGAGTTGGTGAAAAGAAAACCCGTAATTTAGACAACTGAAATTAAAAAATTGTGATTTTTCATGTGTAATCATGAGAAATTTGTCGATTTTTCTGTATAATCACAAACATCGATTTTTAAAAAATGTTGAAACACCTTTTGAGTTATTAAATGGCTTTGTTGCTTTTATATACCACCAAATGAGTATTTTTTTTTATTATTTCAGACTGCATCGAAAAATCATATATGGGTTAGGACACGTGTTGGCTCTGCAATCACCACAGTCCACCAGGAATGACTAAAAGCCTCGTGACTGCACGCATCCGCCATTTAGTGACAAAACTCATTTTTAATTCTTGACTCGTTTACCATGCCACACTGCCGAAGTATCGATATTTAGATTTATTCGGTTTTTTATTTTTATTTTTATTTTATCTGTGTTTACCTGTTTTTCAACTTTCCAAACTCGTTTTCAATCATTTCCATGTTTTTCAACCCTGTATTTTTACATTTTTAAACAATTTCACATGTTTTTATTCGATTTTACTTGTTTTTACGTTTTACTCGTTTTTTTTTTGTCCTGGAATTAAGGGGCATCTAGTAAACGACACAAAGTTTTGCTATTCGAAAACAATTTTCCACTATTGAATGCATTATCGTACTGAGCGAGCGATATATCGAAACGATACGATATCTCGATACACACGCCAGGTGCCAATTCATCATTCGCACATTCCGAGTCGTTGACGGCCGTTGCTGTGCGGTACAATTCGACTCCGTTCAGTCACCATGAATTCAGATGTCTTCACTTGTTGCAAGTAAGTACGTGAGATTGCTTTATTTATTTTAATAATTTGTGTGACACGCGTTTGTGATGAGTTTATTGCTCGGTTTGTTGCCTAGCCCGAATCAATAACCGAAACCAACAAGTGGCCAGAATTATTGAAACAGTGGAGCAACTAACCTATCAACCTGGGCTCCAACTTCTGTTTTGAGCACAACTGATTTGTATTTATTTATTTTATGTTTAGATGTGGTAGGAAAAGTGTTACTGGCCAGATAGATCTTAGTGGTGCCACGATCTGCTTTGGATGTATTTACGACGCATCTTTAAGCAAACAAGCACTTGTAAGTTTTAGTATTGACAAAATAGCCCAGGCGTCTATTTAATCACAGACGACAAAAAAAGTGCACTAGAATGTTGAATAGATGTTGGTGGGCTCTTCTACTGTGATTAAGCGTGCAGGTATTTTAAATTCTTTTCTCAGGAGAAAGCTAGTGGAGCAATGCAGTCGAAGAACGAAGATATTTGTCGTTATTGCAGCAGTGTGATCGATCGAAACAAGATTCAAGTAATTACATTTTATTTGTTTTGATTGATTGATTTTGTAAATGCCAGTACACTTGTCTTTAGTCTGTTGATGTTCAAAATCCACATTTTCTTCAACATCATGCTCTGCCCAAGTCATCACACTTAATCACCATTTTGATGAGATTTTTTTTTGCTACATTTCCCAAACTTGGTTGTCCACTTTGCTTTTTGATATTCTTATTATTAACATGACGAAAAATAACACTGTTTGGAATTCCAAACTTCAGTTGAGCCTTTCAAGAGCTAAGTCCATCTTTAACAGCTGTAATGGCAAGGTCCATAGTTTTGGAATCATGTTGCACGTATGATTTCCTGTATGATTTCCTGTGTGGATCGGGTTTATAAATTCAGGACATTATGTCCCTATTGACCACCCAGTGCTCTTTTTGTAAAAAAAAAAAGGTGGGGGGACGCTAAAAAAAAAGGTGGGAAGACGCTAATGAAAAAAATTTTTGTTTGTGCAATTTTATATACTAAATTATGATCCGTAGAAAACAAGTGGGGGGACGCCGTCCCCTTGCGTTCCAATACAAAAAGAGCCCTGGACCCACCTCACGTAGTCTTATTGCACCAAATTGTATTTTCACTAATAAAAAAAAATAACAGTTTTATTTTCTTTTCCTTTTAACACAATGTGTATGAATGTGTTACTAACATCTTGTTGAAGTTTCATCTTTTGATGACTGCTAGTTTTTCTGATCCATGCAAAGTTTTGCCACATAAATAAAATTGCAACTTTAGGTGGTTGCTACTATTTTGTTTATGGGTTATGACTCACTTCCGGACAAAGTCACAAAACTTTTGACCCTCAATATTTATTACTAACATTATGGATTATTACAAAAAATAAATATAGAGATGAAATAATATTTGATTTTTGGCTTTTATAACATCATTTCAAACTTTTCCATGTGACTGTCCTTACTTAAAACCATGCTCATATTCAGTCCATTTTAAGGTTTGACTGAATTGTTAAAATGGAGTTTTCAACATTGAAATACTCCTTTTCTTGCATTTAAAAACAAACATTAATATTTTTCCTTTGTTTGATTTACCAGAGTCATAATGACAGTTGTGACATGTATCCAATCTACTGCGTTGTTTGTAATGTCAAATTTATCCGTCGCACGGTGAGTCCACTCAACTCTGAGGAGAATTTGGATAAAGAATGCTAAACTTTGATTTCCAACAGATGAGCAGCCATGTGAAAGAATGTTTCCGTAGTTTACGCCAGTGCAAGTTTTCGCCAATCGGGTGTGAATTTCAGGTGTGCACATATCCTAACTAAAATTAAATGAATTCTACAATGAAAACATTCCAGGGGAATCAATTGGAAGTGGAAAAACACGAAAGCGGCAATTCTCACGCTGAGTTGATGATGAAGTTATTGCTGAATCTTCAAACTGAAGTAGAATAATTGCAATAAACTGATTTCTTACTTTAATGTATTTATGTTTCAGCAATCGAGTAATGCATCCATGAAAGTTCTTTTAGGTAAAATACAGAGACTGGAGAGAAAGTTGGAACTTCAAGCAGGTAAATTGTCTCAACATGAGCATTTCTTCAAAAGATGTCAATAAATGAATTTGGTTTCAGACAAACATGTAGTTGAGGATTTATATACGAACATGGGAAAGAAGATTGGTAAATTTGAGGATTTACTATATGCATTTGAAATGGCAATCCCGATGAAGGAACTAGTCGGGGGGTCGGTAAACTACGGCCCGCCGCCTCTTTTTATCTGGCCACTATACTATATATTTGGCCGTTATATAAATCTGAATTTTCCGATATCGGAAAACTGTTCTGTTTATTTTTGGCAACACCGCCGCAACGCTGCTTTGCTATGGCCCGCAGAGTCTAAAATATTTACTATTTGGGCCCTTTCAAAAAAGTTTGCTGACCCTTGAACTAGTCAGACTTTTCTAATGCAGTAAATTTTCAGCCAATTAAATTCGATTTAATCGTGAGAATTATTTTAGAAATTCTGACTAAACTACAAACGGAGCAGTGCGATAATGCGGAAAACTACCAAAAGACATTGACCACCGTGATAACTGCCAACAGTAAGTTATGCAAACGTGTATCAGTTATCATTTTAATTTTGATTTGATTTTAGATCAGTTGACTAAAGCTATGGGTAAGAATGGTTGCGTTAATACGTCAGAAAAGAAAAGAATTAAATGAAAATTTTTTCCAGCCGAGGATAAGAAAATCTTGAGTGACAAGATCGGTATGAATGTTTATAAAGAGTTTATTTATTTATTGTTCGATAGGAGAATGTTTAATATATTGTTGGACATAAGTGGACAATATCCAATCAAACATTTACAACACTTGGTAATTGAAATCACAAGTTTGTAATGAGTTGGTGTCTTTATTTTTCTAGATAAAATGGAAATGGATTTGAAATACAAACTGGCGTCAAAAGCTTCGTTGTTTGAACACATCTGGAAAGTTGGTAACTTTAATCTTGCTGATGCAAAACTGGGGAAGGAAATTTTTATCTGGAGCAATTCTTTTTACACCAGTAGAGCTGGTTATAAAATGAGGCTAGCCCTATGGGCCAATGCCCAAGGAAAGAGATCAACTCACTTACTTCTCTATCTAGGAGTAATGAAAGGTTCAAATGATGCAATACTTAGTTGGCCTGTGCAGATTCATGCAGAAGTTAGCGTGTTGGATCAATTGACACACACAACTCATCATTCCACAACTCTAGAATCTGATATTATCGATTATAAAGAATATTTTGACAGACCAACTGATGAGGCCATCAAGGGATTTGGAGGAGTAAATTTTATCCGTTTAGATGAAATTGAACCAAAATATCTTGTAGATGGGAGGATGATTTTTAGACTCGTTTTAACTATTACTTCTTAATGATAATTGTAAACCTTTGAATGTGTTAACTAGGTGAAATGATTGCAAGTAACAGGTTTTTTTGTACGATGCTCACTTGTGAGCTTACTGTATTACTAGTAGATCAATTCACACAAACACATCACTCAACCTCAGAGACGTGACGAGGGCGAGGCAAAATAGAGGCGCCAAATCAAACTGTCTAAATATCTGTATTTGTATTTATTCGGTTTTTTTTTTTACATTTTTATATGATTTTACTCGTTTTTACTTGATTGTACTCGGATTTACTTGATTGTACTCGTTTTTACTCGATAGTACTTGTTTTTACTCGATTGTACTCGTTTTTAGTTGATTGTACCCGTTTTTAGTTGATTGTACTCGTTTTTACTCGATTGTACTCGTTTTTAGTTGATTGTACTCGTTTTAACTTGATTATACCTGTTTTACATGGTTTTACTTGTTTTTACATGATTTCACTGCATTGCTTGAAAAAGCAGTGAATTAAAAAATGACGTCATGGAAGGAATTACGTAGTAGCCAATAGGAGGTCACGCCTAGATGATGTAATGGCAGGTTTTAATGCGCGTGAAGCTCATTTAGTAGATTTACCTTTATTTTTGGCCAATTTTTTATCAGTGTGGAAATATCTGCAGAAGAATTTCTTTAGTTGAAACACTGGGATCGCTAAAAATATTGAAATTGGAATTTTGAATTGTAAATTGTGAATTTTTCTCTTGTTTCTGAAGGCAGCTAGTGCTGTATGTTTCTCTGATGACATCATTTCCGGTTTTGTACTTTTTTAAAGAGGTGGCGTGGCCAAGCATTTTAAACTTAATTTCGTCGAAAAACTAGATAATTTAAAGAACAAATGAAGATTTTGTAAACAATTTTATTTACTATTACCAATTCATATTTGATGGATTCAAATATGAGTGACTTTTTGATGTATGATGTAAAAAAAAGCCATTTTTTGATACATTTCACCAAATACAAATCATACATTGCTTGTTGGTGACTCCATTTCTTGATTGTTAATACAGTCGAAACTCGTTATAACGAATCGCTCCAGACCCGAGAAATCGATTCGTTATAACGAAAGTTTGTTTTAACAAAATATAACAAAATGCACTAGCTGAAAAAAATTACTTTTGACATGAAAAACACTATTTATTCCTGTTTGTTTATTCTTTGATTTAAAGTTACGCCAGTATTTTTTAGAATAAAATTTTCAATTTCATTAATTTAAAAAATCATATCTGCTGGTACATTGCCCGTAAACAAGTGATTCTTTGCTCTAAATGTTTATTTAGCAGCCATTTGAAAATGGGAATGTCCTCAATAAATATTGTTGTACTCTTGGTTTCTAAATATGGACATCAGTCGTGAGTCAAATGATCAATTTTCGAAATTCGTTATAATAAGGGCTTGTCAGTACAAGAGTGTTATATTAAAATTCGTTATTTAAAAAAGTAATAAGTTAAAAAAAAAAATTTCAATTATTTACGTCACACTCTTTCAAAAATAACAAACTGGTTAAATTTCAACACAGAAATGAAATAAAAAATGATCTGGGTTGGGTGCTAAAAGGATTTTGTCCAGACAGTTAGCGTTAATGACTAAATCAAATCGAAGAAGGCCCCTTTGCCAAAACAAAGGTGCATTCTGGGATGGGTGAATTAGGTAATCTATAAAACCTAAAACTCAGCCCATTTTTGTACCACTCTCCAAAAATTTGATGTCAGAGCCATTTTAGAAACTTTTGGACATTTCATCAAGCTAAAATAATCACAAACATCGACTTTTATAAAAACGGTTAAAACATTTTTTGAGTTATTAAATGGCTTTGTAGCTTTAATAAACCACCAAATGATTATTTCATTTAATTTCAGACTGCATCGAAAAATCATTTTACTTTTTAACACTTGTTGGCTCTGCTATCACATAGTCACAACACACAGTCACATTACACTCTACTATAAGTTTGCATCACAACAACAAAAATCTTATTATGAAAACATATACGATGGAAACAAGAAATTACTTTTTTTCTGATAGTTTGGCACGTGTGGCTTTCCATACTACTAGGAATGACTAAAAGCCTCGTGACTGCCGGCATCCGCCATCTGGTGACAAAACTCATTATTTTTTATTCTTGACACGTTTACCATGCTGCCGAAGTATCGATATTTGGATTTATTCGGTTTTTTTAACTTTGATTTCACCCGTGTTTAACCTGTATTTCAACTTTCAAAACCCATTTTCAACCATTTCCATGTTTTTCAAACCTGTTTTTTACATTTTTAAACAATTTAACATGTTTTTATATGATTTTACTCGTTTTTACATTTTACTCGCTTTTACATTTTCCCCGTTTTCTTTTTTCTTCTGGAATTAAGGGGCATTTAGTATACGATACAAAAGTTTTAATCTAGATTTAAATGTTGCTAGCCGAAAACAATTTTCCACTATTGAATTGTATCGTACCCAGCGAACGATACATCGAAACGATACGATACGATATTTCGATTCCACAGTCATGTGCTAATTCATCGATCGCACATTCCTAGTCGTAGACTTGACTGCATTGCGACTCGACTCCGTTCAGTCACGATGAATTCAGATGTCTTCACTTGTTGGAGGTACGTGAGATTGCTTTATTTACGTTAATAATTCGTCCGGCACGCATCCGTGGTGAGTTTATTGCTCGGTTTGTCGTCTAGCACGAATCAATAACCGAAACCAACAAGTGGCAAAACTTCCCGTTGCAATGGAGCAACTAACTGATCAACCTAGGCTCAAACTTCTGATTTGAGCACAACTGATTTACAAATTATTTCTATTTATTTATTTTATGTTTAGATGTGGCAAAAAAACTGCTAAGGGCCTGATAGATCCTAGTGGTGCCGGGATCTGCTTCGGATGTATTCACGAGGCATCTTTAAGCGAACAACCACTTGTAAGTATAATATTGTGAAAATAGCCCAGGCGTCTATTTAATCGCAGGCGACAAAAATGTGAACTAAAATGTTGAATAGATGTTGCTGGGCTCTTATACTGTTATTAAGCGTGCAGAAATTTCAAATTCTTTCCTCAGGAGGAAGCTAGTGGAGCCACGCAGTCGAAGGAAGAAGACATTTGTCGTTATTGCAGCAGTGGGATCGATCGAAACAAGACTGAAGTAATTACTTTACGAGTCACAAGTAACGATACTTGTTCTAGTACCGAATGCGGTAACGTTTATCTTTTGCCTGTAGTAACTAGGAACGGTAGCTCGTTACTTTTAAAGAGTAACTGTAACTATTTTTACAGTTACTTTTTTGTGGAATGTAACCCGTGATGTGAAAGACAAATTCACATAAATCTCCCGCAACAATTTGAACTTGTAATATATTCCTTTTGAATTAATTTAATAAAAATGAAAAAATAAAATTATAAAATTTGTTAAAAAATAGTAACGTTTTAAGTATGTTACTTTTTCTGAGTAACTGTAACGGTATTGAGTTACTATTGCAAAAAAACATAACTTTTGTAGTAACTAGTTGCTTATCCTGATGAGTAACTGTAACGGTAACTAGTTACTTAAAACAGTACTTTCCCAAGACTGTGGATTTAATTGTTAAAATAGAAGTTTACGAAGACGATTTTTGTTTTAACTGAAGTTTAGACGGTATTTTTCAAAATAAAAATTAAATTTTATTAACTTTAAAAATCAAATCTTGAGGCACAGGGCGTGAGGACATGGGCAGCATTACTTTTCTTAAAATGGATAATTTCTCCAATATGTTTTTTTGTACTTTTGTTTTAAGCAAGAACATCAGTAGTGTTTCGTGAATTATGTCATAAATTTTAAAAATTTGTTATAACGTGGGCTTGTGAGTATTGGTGTGTTTCAAAAAATTTATTTGTTAGAGCGAATAATTTGTTAGATCAAAATTCGGGGATCCGTCATACGCGCGAAACGCCGACGCGCGAAAATTTGAATTCGCGCGTCGGCAGTCCGAACATTGTCGCGTCCGTCCGAAACGCGAAAATGTTCGGATTGACCAAATTGGTCGGCCGAAGCGCGAAAATGCAAATTTCGTAGACCAGAACGTCCAGCGAACGTTCCGTTGCTATCTCAAATTTTACTTAAAGACAGCAATGCGAGAAAGCACGAGAAAGAAAGATTTGATTAAAGGGATAGCAGTGATATCAATGTCATTGGTGCTGAAAAGCAGGTGTTTAGACATGACAATTTTCATCCTCGTGTTGTGACACGAGGATGAAAATTAGTTGAATTTACCACAGATTTTAAATAAATGACAAACACGAGGATGAAAATTAGTTGAATTTACCACAGATTTTAAATAAATGACAGTGAATGAACTGTAAAATTTAATCAACACTCACTTCTCTGCACCAATTACAAAGCAATCTTATATTTTGTTTGGATACCGATTACCATGTATAGTTTCCAACTCAAATTTCGCCGTTTGGCCACTGGACTGTCAAATTTTGGTCTAAGATGTCAAATTTTGGTCTAAAATGTTGGATTTACGGAGATTTAATGAGATTTATTTGAATTTAGAGAGATTTGCAGATTTGCAGATTTGTCATTTTTTTTTTCAAATTTTTCAATTTTTTTCTAAAGTTCGATTCGCCCGATTCGCGCTTCGGACGGCGTGAACCGTCCAATTCGCGATTTCGCGCTTCGGGTGAATCGCGACGTCCGAATCGCGATGTCGCGCTACGGCGTTTCGCGCGCAGGGAGGGGGCCCCAAAATTCGTTATATCGATTTTTTTAATATGGTGTTTTATGGCCGACCAACCGAGTCATTTACAAAAATTTGTTATAACAAAAATTTGTTATATCGCGGATCGTTATAATGAGGTTTGACTGTATTGTTAAAATTCAGTTTTCAACATTTAAATGTTTCTTTTCTAAATCGTCTGAAATAAACAAACATTAATATTTTTCCTTTCTTTGATTTTCCAGAGTCATAACGACAGTTGTGACATGTATCCAATCTACTGCGTTGTTTGTAATCTCAAATTTATCCGTCGCACGGTAAGTCCACTCAACTCTGATAAGAATTTGGATACGGAATGCTAAACTTTGATTTCCAACAGATGAGAAGCCATGTGCAAGAATGTCTCCGTAGTTTACGCAGGTGCAAATTTTCGCCAATTGGGTGTGAATTTCAGGTGTGCACATATCCCAACTAAAATGAAATGAATTCTACAATGAAAACATTGCAGGGGAATCAATTGGAAGTTGAAAAACACGAAAGCGTCAATTCTCACGCCGAGTTCATGATGAAATTGTTGCTAACTGAGGTAGAATCATTGAAATAAACTGATTTCCTGATTTAATTTATTTATTTTTCAGCAATCGAGTAATGCATCCATCAAAGTTCTTTTAGGTAAAACTCACTAGAATCATTGAATGGAAATTTGTGTTATGTGAAACAGTTGTTTAGTTGAATGTTGTCTTCAGGTTCAATGCAGTTAACTTTGTCAAAAGAAATACAGAGAATGGAGAGAAAGTTGGGTAAATTGTCATGACATGAGCATTTCTTCAAAAGATGTCAATAAATGGATTTGGTTTCAGACGAGATGACAAAAGGTGCAGGTTAGTCATTCCACACTTCTGTCGTATTTGTTCGTGTTTGTTCCACATAAAACACTCTTTCAGCTCGAGACAAACGGGTAGTTGAGGATTTATACAAGAACATGGAAAAAAAGATTGGTAAATTTGAGGATTGACTATCTGCATTTGGAATGGCAATCCCATTGAAGGAACTAGTCCAGGAGTCGGCAAACTACGGCCCGCCGCCTCTTTTTATCTGGCTTGTGAACTAGGCAAACGGCGGTTATATATATCTCAATTTTCCGATATTGGGGGGGGGGGGGGGAGGAGGTTGGTATGGCTCGCAAAGCC
>JAQIXU010002838.1:0-10715 GCA_034701245.1 Strigamia transsilvanica
AGGGATGGGGGGGAGTATCGAAAGCTTTAGAAACGTCCGTCTTCGCAAGGAGGACCTGTTCGTCACGGGCGAGACCAGAAGTGATGTCGGAAAAGACCGAAAAAATTAAGTTGAGCGCATTGCAGCCCGGCCGAACACCGAACTGGTTAGGGGGCGAGTGTCGAGAGAGGGTGTGTCTGATTTGGAAGAAGATGGTGCGATCCGCGAGTTTGCTGAGTGGGGGGAGAGAAGAAACAGGCCGGAAGTTGGTCACCGAGAGTTTGTCACCCCCTTTAAAAATAGGTGTGATAACAGCGTGCTTCCAAGCCGCGGGATACACCGAGGTGTCGATAATCGTGTTGAAGATGTTAGTTAAGGGTAGGAGGATGGCCGGGAGTAGCCGTCTGATGGCAATGCCGGGGAGGGAGCCATGGGAATATTTGGAAGACAAATTGGTAGATTGTGCCGCGAAGATGATGTCCGCGGGGTCAATATCTTGAAATTGCACGAATGCAAAATTGCGCAATTGAATTTGAGGGCATCAAAACTTTTTGATTTTGTGATTAATAGAAAATCACGAAATTACAAAACCGTAAATTTAATCAAAACTCCCTACGGTATTGTTTGTGATATTCTTTTGCGATATCGCACTGGCGTAATTATTACACTCTTCCTTACTCGATTAAAAATGTTTCGACATCGCTCGAGTAGAAATCGTCTCCAAATTCTTTTCCCATTTTGACGAAATTGCCCATTATTTGCCCCGACGCCCGTTAGTCCCTGTTTCGTAGTTGCATTCGCCGTTGGGCCTGACAAGTGGTCGCCATTCGCCATTCAATTCAAGGTATTCAATTTTTTTCTATTTGTTGCACAAGTGGTATTTTTATTTTCCATGCAGTTAGTATTTATAGTCTATACTTTTTGAAACCAGTCTAAATTGTGACCGTCTGCCCTCCAAACGGCACTGACTTACGAGTGCAGCCGCTAGTCAGCGCATCTAGCAATAGATGGCGATGCAAGCTGTAAGAGGAGAAAGAGCGAGCAAAAGACCAGGAACTGACGTATGACCACGCCATGTTCCTGGCAGTCTTAGCTTCGGCACAACAGCAGTTGGTCCTGCTTGACCAAGCTCCCGCCGAAGTAATGGCTTTTTTGCTTCAAGCAGACGATTTGCTGTGTGGTGAGTGGATGTTGTCCACCACTGGGCCCTGAGCGTCCAGGTAACGGCGCCATAGCATCGTGCGTGGCGCCAGAATGGTTTCCGACCACGCTGGCCATCAGCAATGGCAATCAGCGGACAGACTAGGCTTGGAGTGCTATGGCACTTCGAAACAACGTGGAACTTCACTATTTTGTACAGGAAACTGACCCTTAGACAAACTGCCAATAAATATATCATTTAAAACAATTTCTTGTCCATCGTGTCATTCTTGCTGATAATTTAAGTGAATGTTGTGTTCGGCTCATACCATGAACTTGAAGTTACTGTATTTGTTTTATTTTTATTAGTATACAGTATCAAAGTCAGACAAAATTAAGCACTCATTAATTTAATCAAAGTAAGCGAAAATTAAAATTGAAACTAGACATCTGATTCATAAGCCTGACACAAACCACATGGTGAAAACTTTTCATCTTCAAACCAATTAGCTTCATCGCCGATATCATAATACATCACCTTGACAAAGGGACTGTGTCTTTGAAACCACACGTCTTCGTTGCTTACTGACAACTGGTTGGTTAAATTAAGCACCTGTAAATTTTTACAGTTTTCCACTAAAAATGCCGCAGTTTCCATTTGCAAGCAATCCAAACTCAGATGCGTTAGATTGGTTAAATTCCCACTGTTGAACCTGAACTGCTTTTCGTCAGTCAATGCCAAGGTTTTGATACTGGGACACAAGCCCATACATTTCTCCACCACTGCATCATTAACGTCCTCCATTATTGCTAGATGCGAAACACTCGGATAGATAGTCACGGCTTGTTCGTGAGTGCATCCCGAAACGTACACACGGGAAATGGTCAAATACTGAAGAGATGGTGTGCTGTCCAACAACGAGTGGATGCAAATATCTTTCAATACAGTCAAAGAGAGACTTGTCAAATTGTTCATTTGCACGTGGAAATTAGTGCGGTCGTTATCGCATTCCCATCCGGCATTGAAGAAAAGATAGAGCTCTAATTTTTCAATTTTTGGTATAGATCGTAAGAAAACCAAGCATTCTGGTTCGATGGGCACAATGGTACAAATTGAGATGTAGCATAAATTGGGAAAAATCAAGGGAAGTTTGTGGATCCAATCCTTGCATTTATATCTCTTTTCTGTCTTTCTTGCAACGAGTATTGACATTTCTTTGTATCTAACGAACACCAATTCTTGCTTTGACAGAGATTTAAGAAGACAAATCGTGTCCAGGTTATTGCTGCATTTTAGGGTTTCGAGACAAGCCAAGTGCTTCAAGGCTTTTTCTGCTCCCTTTGCAGTCACTTGTGTAGCGTAAAGACTCAAATACACCAACTGATTGGCTGCCGATTGCGGTGAGCAAAGACATTTGATTCCTTCATCCGTTATACCATCGGCACAACTCACATCCAGTTTCTTCAAACGCAGGCAGTATTTAGCGATTAAGCACAAAGTGTAGTCGTTGCAGCAAGTTCCATTGGCAATCAATTCTTGCAGGTATGGAAATGATGTTAAGAGAAACTCTTGAGTTTGAATTGATGTGAATCTGTTGCGCTCCTCTTTTGAAAGAATTAACTTTTTTATGCTCTGTTCCAAAAAATTGAATAAAAATAAATTAAAAACTTTGAAAAATGTTCTATTCCCCAACATCATCAATCGTGTGGTTTGGGCTCAACAAATAAATGTCGTTGAATTGAATGTATTTAATATCTTATTTGTGTTATTTAGATTAATTAATGGCGCATGAAAATTAGATAAAATGATCTTAGGGTACAATAGTTAAGAATGTTACTTTTTTCCCAAATTTAAGCAAATTTATGAATGGCAAATCTCCATTCAAGTGTAAATAATGTTGAAAGTCCAGGCAGTGAAATCCCATATCAATCATAAGTGTCATTTGGAATAAATTGTACGAATCGTATTGTGTGCTTAAAACGTGTGAGAGCTCCAATTTCAAACTTGTGGCTAGAAGAATCGATGTTAAAATTAAGTAAAGTCTGTGATAATTTATTACATAAAATAAATTATATGCTTGAACTGTATATTTTTCATGAATTAGGAATATACGTAATAATAAAATAAAAACTTACGCAAACTCAAATATTCATTTAACTGATTTAGAGTGGTTTCTAAGTTGGGAGGTTCCATTTGAAAATTCATTAAATTGGTTAATTCTGAAACAATAAATCAATTTTCCATAAATATCAAATAAATATATTAAATTTACTTTTATTTAGATTTTCAACGTACCGGTACTTATCCCTAATGTTTGTTCCAAGGGTGTAGATTTAGTTTCAAGTACATCCCACACAAAATCTGCAACCACTCTCAAACTCAAAGATTTTAAACTTGAAACTTTACACATTTCTGTTAATTAATGATCATGTACTCAGCCCACAGATAAATTATTTATGTAACGGCAAAAAATTTGCCGCTACATAAATTGCAGGACTAAAATGGTTTATTTCATTGTTGAAAAGTGGCTCCTCCTTGTGTACAAAAGCCTTTTTTCTTTAATGTTTATTTTTTATTTACACTTTAAATTATTATAAAATACATATCTTGAATGATTTTTGGTTTTTTTTGAACAAATTTTATTTTCGGTGCCACTGAAAAGTCTTGGAATTATTTGAAAATGTTGATGAGGATATTTTTCACTAGTAATTTCGTTTTTTTTCTTCTCTATCTCATCTGTAAATGTTATTGATGCATTTTTTGTAGTAACTCTTCGAATTCGTCTTCTTCTTTTTGAGTTTTTCATCTTCGGCTGCTTCAGTGTGCTTTCTGGTTGCATGGGATGCATTCATGTCCCATCCTAAGCCTAACCGCTGGCCACTCAGTTGAAAATGACCAGTGTGGTCGGTTGTATTTCATATTGTGATTGTTCTGGAACGGTCGGCGCACGATCAGGGGAGACCACGTGGCCGCCGGACACAACATTCACTTTAATTACCCCCAAGAACGATACAATGGACAAAGAACTGTTTTAAATGTTATATTTATTGGCAGGTTGTCTAGGGGTCAGTTCCCTGTACAATTAGTGAAGTTCCAATGTTGTTTTGGAGTGTTGTGACACTCCACGCCTAGATTGACCGCTGGTCGCCATTACTGACGGCCAGCGTGGTCGGATATCATTCTGGCGCCGTGCACGATGCTACGGCGTCGTCATGTTGACGCTCAGGTCACGGTGGTGGACAGCATCCACACACCACACGGCAAATCGAATGCGCTAAGCAGGAAAGCCATGCTATCGGCAAGAGCTTGGTAAAACGTGACCAACTGCTCTTGTGCCGAAGACAAGACTGCCAGGAACATAGCTTGGTCAACCTGGTCAGGTGACTTCCGGTTCCGGACCAGTCATACGTCATTTCCCGGTCTTTTGCTCGCCATCTATTGCTACATGCGCTGACTAGCGGTTGCGCTCGTTCAACAGTGCCGTTTGGAGGACAGACGGCCACAACATTAATATATTAAAACTAGCTCTCTGTCTCTTTGTGTCCTTTCTTTGGAATTTTGCATCTGATAGACAGTCGAGTTGACTCCACATTCTAAGAAATGTAAATTGAAGTCACCATTAACTTAATTTAAACTTCTAAAATTTAATTTCAACCTTAAAAACTTAATTCTGAACTTAAACTCGAAAAACTTGAAATAAAAAGTCAAAAAGTAGTGTTTTGTTTTTGTTTTGTGTTGTATCTTATTGAATCAGGTGGCCCAACTAATTCACAGTGATTTTTAGAATTTTTTTTTCAGACTACATTTCTTTTTTATTAAAACTTAGTTTAAGTAATTTATAATATTTTGTTTTAAATTTTAACATTGATAAAAACCATTACATATTGCTTCACAATGGTTAGAGTTTCGACCGATAAAAAGACGACCGCACGTCTGAATACATCCTGGACATTTTTCATCCGGGTTCAAATGGTGTGAATTAAGAAATCTCAAATCCAATGCTAGCACAATTCCCGTCAATAAGCCTACTAATAAATCAGCTACATATAAGGCAACACTGAATCTACCTTTGTACTTGTACTGCGTAAAATGAAATTACATTAACACCAGTTAACATCCGATCACATAAAATGTACTTACTTCATATCCAAAAGCCCACCAATTGTAAACAAATCTCATAAATTGATAAAAAAATACGAAAAATACGAAAAATAATTCTTGCATCTTAAAACATACTAATGATTTCGTTCTAGCAGTCGTAACAATAACGATGTGCATGATGTGTGTAAGTATGTGTGTGTTATGTGACACCTAAGTTAAATCGTAGTTGTTATGCTACGGAGACAACTATTGTAGTTTAATAATATTTTAAAAAAAGAAGTTGAATTTTACAAAAATTAATTTATGATAGACAAGTACATGATTTGACTTTCGATATTTAAGTCACATTTAATTTTCGATTATTTTTCAAAGTGAATATGAATGGGATATCACAAAAGACTGCTAATTGCGTTGTTCTGGTTATTGCGATATACTAACAGGTTTTCAACCAATGGGTCGCCGGTTGATGATGTCGCCACCACTCAACCAATGAGGGAGAGGTACCAGCTGAATAATTGTGACCAGTCACTGGTCAGAACCGCACCAGAGTCGCCGCCCTAACGCAGCTCCACATCACCAGGTGCAGCTGCATACTCGAAGAAGACTTTGGTCCCTTCGCAGGGCGGAACCGGAAGTGGAGTCACGTGACCAACATGACCGCGACTTCCAGTCAGCAGTTCGTTCGCAACTGTCAACGTGCATGGTCGCATTAGAACATACGTTCGACGTATTCGAACATAGAAGAGAGAAACAGACAGCAAAACGATGGATGGGACTTGAATAAGCAACGTTTGTTGCTGCCCTCCGGGCCTAAAGGCCATGTGGTCGGCGTTCGATCAGGGACTGGGTCACTGCAAAATGGCCCAAACACGGGGAAACTTCTGGGACACTTCTCTAGACATCAAATAAAGGCCTAACAAACCAATAAACAGTGTTCTAGTCGGATTTTCTCAACACGTGCCCCAGCACCGGTCAGATGTCCGAATCCCACTAACATAATGCAAGAGCGCAAGAGTCTGCGGCCCAGACGGCACTGGCCGACATCAACAGGCCCAGCACAACCATCTGTCCACAGGGGCCACGTCAGAACGTAGTGTGTCCTTGACCGAAAGTCACGAACAACTGGACGGTGACTGGAAGTCACATCCTTGGCACGTTCCAGGAGAGTTTTCTCTCGGCTGTCAGAGCGACAGGTCGCATCCGAAGACAACGACGATCATGGCGGTGCCTGGGTCCTGCCCACTACTAGAACCTGAGCGTTGCAGGTGACGGCCCTTGCTCGTAATAGAAATACCGACCACGCGAATCATTTGCTACCAAGTGACCAAAGAGTGGGATGTGCACCCCTTGACACTGCGCCTGATAGACATTCTGAGAAATGTAAATTGGGGTCACCATTAACTAAATTTGAACTTCTAAATTGTAATTTCAACCCTAAAAACTTAATTCTGAACTTAAACTCGAAAAACTTGAAATAAAAAGTCAAAAAGTGTTTTATTTTTGTTTTGTGTTGTATCTTATTGAATCATAGTACAACATAGTACCAGCAGGTGGCCCAACTAATTCACAGTGCTTTTTAGAATTTTTTTTCCAGACTACATTTCCTTTTTAGTAAAACTTAGTTTAAGTAATTTAGAATATTTTTTTTAAATTTTAACATTGATAAAGAGCATATTGCTTCACAATCGTAATAAAACGACTACCACCGCATGTCCGAATACAAGCTCTGTATAGATGCTGTAAATTTTTCATTCATGCCTAGTAAATTGCCGAGTAAATCCATCAGTAAATCAGGCAATCTCGAATTGCTTGCTGGTGCAAATCTCATCAGTAAGCCTATTACTAGCCCAACTACATAAATGGCGACACCTTTCCAAATCGTGTACTGCGTAAAATGAATTTACATTAACACCAGTTAACATTCGATCACATAAAATGTACTTACTTCACATTCGCAAATCCACTCAAGGGAAACAAATTTCACAAATCGAAAGAAAAATAGCAATAATTCTATATCTTTTATCTTAAACATAATGATTTCGTTTTAGTAGTCCTAACAATGACAATGTGCATGTATTATTGGGTGTTTTGTGACACACAAGTTAAATCGTCGTTGTTATGCGACGGAGACAACTAGTTTAATATTTTTAAAAAAAGAAGATGAATTTTACAAAATTTTACAAAAACTAATTTATAATAGACAAGTACATGATATTTAAGTCACATTTAATTTTCTGTATTTTCTTCGCTACAACGGATTAAAGATGGAACTAATGTTCTGTCTGGCAACAAACCGTGACTGTTGAAAAAGAAAACAAAAAATTAAATTATGTAATATAATTACCGTATTATTAAGCCTGTGCGATTATTTTTCAATGTGAATATGAATGGGAATATTGCAAAAGCGGCATATCGCGCAGCATAAGCGATATTTCGTGGTATTTGCAAGGAATATCGCAAAAAATGCAAATTGCGGTACAATTTTGTACTTTTGGAATTGAATTTGAGGGTATCAAAAATGATCGATTTTGTGATTAATAGAAAATCAATTATTACACTTTTCCTTACTCGATTAAAAATGTTTCGACGTCGCTCGCGTAGAAATCGTCTCCAAATTCTTTTCCCATTTTGACGAAATTGCCCATTATTTGCCCCGACTTGTAGATTAAAAGTGCCGGAATGCCGTGTATTTTCTGTACATTACCAACAACAACAAATCAAACACAAAAAAAAACAACTCTTGAAAATTAAAAATTCTCAGAATTTACAAAATGTTTGCTCAATCCCGCAATTGACGCTTTCAATCTACAAAACTTCACTTGAGGATATTCTTCGCTTAGAGACGTCAAACAACCATTCATGGCTTCACAACTTGAATTATTCTTTGAAAAAAAATGTACAAAAAAATCAAAATCATTGCCGATTCCTTAAAATAATTCAATTTACATCTTCGTATAAGTGAATCACGATGGTCACATCCTTCTGCTCCTTATCCACCGCGTCCAAAAACTCTTCGGCAGAGTTTAAATTCACCACGCGACCAAACACCGGCCATTAAAAAAAAATATCACACAAACCTTAGCAATATGGTCACTCAGTTGGAAATGACCAGTGTGGTCGGTTGTATTTCTATTGCACCCACACATCTTGCAGCGCTCTTGCCATCGTCATCAGCATCTCTGATCCGGTCAGATGTATACTCTACTTATCTTGGATGCGACCTGTCACTTCAAAGCAGGGTTTTAAATTACGTGAAAGATTCCATCAATTTCTTACAGAAATGAAATATATTAGCCCAACGAAAGAAAATAAAGAAAATAAATAAATTTAAAAATGAAAAATTTCACCAATTTGTTGCTGTTTTTTTGGACAATATAAAGGGCACTGCCATTTTGAACACGAAAACTGCCATTGTGAACAAGAAAACTGCCATTTTAAGCACAAAAACAGCCATTCCCCATAATAAAATTTATAAAACAGCAGTTTTCATCATGAAAACTGCCATTTCTGTCTGGATTCTTGACTCCAGAGTCTGGACTAGACTCTGGACCTCTGGTCAATTTTTTGCACTGCGCGCCCTCTGGTGCAAAGGGTTCGCGCTGCAGACGACGTACTTCAGTCACAGTCACACACACATGCTGCCAATACGTTTTGTCTTGCGATCGAAGTTGCAACACCATTTCATCGTTTCTGCCATTGTTGCCATGGTTGGAGTTGGACGTCCACAGTCAAACTTATGGCTGAGTCGAGCGGTTTAACAGTTCCAATGGACTTATTCAGTCGAAACTGCGTAATCGCTTAGCAAACAAGCGATCGGAAAAATTGCTAATGATATATCGGATGCAGCTGGCCCGAAAGCGTCCGATCGGGACCGCCGACCTGACCAGCTCACGAGCAAAACGACGGCGACCTGACCCGGATGATGAATCGACTCCTGTAATTGACCTTGTCTCTGATGTCGTCGGCCAAGAATTGATACATATTGATGCCTTCTTGGCGTCTGTTCAGGAACCGTTTGGCAATTTAGAGTCTTTCTACCACTCTAGTGATATAGCGGTAGCTGAAGTAGTCGTGGGAGACGATGAGGACGGCCTTGTTGTTGATTACTTACTTTAAGTGATGATGATGATGAGCAATAAAATAATTACTTTCAATTACTTTCAATTTTCTTCAATTAATTACTTTAATTTCTTTCGCGTAAGAAATAAATAATAACTTTCACAAAATTTTGAACCCTGCTTCCGGTCACGGAGGCTCTACGTTTGCCGTGGCCCCGCTGGTTGCAGTGCCATCTGTTGCCAGATAGTTGTGAGGGGCATGTTGTCGCCGGCCAGTGCTATCTGGGCAGCAGACTGTCACCATAGAAATCCAACCGACCACGCTGGTCACTTGCAACCGAGTGCCAGCGCTTTGACTTGGGATGCACAAGCATCCAATGCAATCGGAAAGCACATCAAACATACAGATACAGAGCACTGACCCTTAGACAACCTCTGCCATAACGAACATATTAAAACTAGTTCTCTGTATCTGGGTTCTTTCTTAGGAATTTTGCATCTGATAGACAGTCGAGTTGAACTCCACATTCTAAGAAATATAAATTGAAGTCACCATTAACTAAATTTGAACTTCTGAAATTTAATTTTAACCCTAAAAACTTAATTCTGAACTTAAACTCGAAAAACTTGAAATAAAAAGCCAAAAAGTGTTTTATTTTAGTTTTGAGTTGTATCATCAAGGATATAGAAGAGAAGGATGGGAAAACGGACCAAATGCTAGTGCTACGCGAAACCGAGGCTCATTTTCCAATGACGTCATATTTCGCACAAAATCCACACCAGATGTCGCGTCTTTCCGGACAACTTCTCCAGCAAAATGCATAGGAATTGTGAAAACCAGAGATGTAAAATTGAAAATTTGATTTGTTTTGATGGTTTTAATGGCAAAAACATTGTCAAATAGTAAGTATATAAAATATTAGATATTCTAAGACTGAATTAATATTCTCTTGCTTAAGTTTTCATACATCTTTTTTTAATTTCAGTTGACCAAGCCATGTGCTTATTCAGGGCCTTGAAAAAATTACAAGAATTCACCTGTGATGATTCCAGTATTATTACTATTTTTAATGTGTGTGGGAATGCAACGAGTCTATCATTGGAAGTTGTTAATGAATTATTCAAAGAAATTAACAACGGTTTAATCACAAATGAATTTTGGAAATCTGTCCATATTCTGAGACAGAGAGAGAGTATTCAAACTTTAGTACTCAAAATAATTAAAGTTTATGTACCTAAGGTAAAGTACAACTAATTTTTAACTAAATTAATTTTTTTTTAATACAACTTTTATTTTTATAGGAATTGGAACTACCTGCACAATCATCAATGTATATTTGTCAATGTTTGCTTGAAAGTTTATTATTCTCAAGAAATGTGATTTTTATTAATTATTGAATTTATTCTGTGATATTACAAAATGTGATTTTTATTCA